>PYAF01001402.1:746718-767933 GCA_007407185.1 Glycine tomentella | reverse complement strand
AAAGAAGTTAAATTATTAATAGAGAAAAACTTTCAACTATTTATATTTTTTAAATCTCAATCATTCACTGGTTTTTTTATAATTTATTTTTCAAATCTAAAAACATAGTAATTTTCTTCATTAAAAACCAAATAGAATTTTTTCTATTGTATTAATGCTTATAAAAGTAATTTGTAAAAATAAATAACAAATGACAGGAAATAAAGTAAATAAATTGGTTGTAATTTTTGTTTCATTGGTAGTTCGTTTCTAACTAAATAGAATGGATTGTTCGCAAAATGGTTAAATATAAATGATTAATTGAGATGAAATAAAAGTTTAAATTGTTCATTTGCAATAAAGGTAGATTTTAAAGACAAATTAAAATGAAATTAAATTATAAGATGTCTATTATAAAAGAGAGAAAAATTAAAGACAGTTTGAAAAGAAAAAAGAAAAGGTGTTTGTTTATGAAAGAGACAAATGCCATGAGAATTAAGCTTTTTCTGAAGGTATGTTTTTCTCATGGATGAAATGTTCTTCAATCAGGTCGTTGCCTCGTTGGTGGTGTGAATTCGCTATTTGGACAGACTCAAAATGTTCTGTTGCAATTGAAGGGAGATCATTTTTATTACCTCTTTTCTTTAAGAAAGTATTTCTTATACGCGTCAATATAAATATAAAAATAAATAAAACACAAAAGTAGTTATACAGTATTCAATATGACATTAATTATTTTTAATGATAGAAGTCTAACAATTTTTGTACGTCATAATATTTTTTTCTCTTTTATGAAGCAATACCTAAGTGACGCGTGAAATGTAAATTATGTAAGGAAGGTACAGCTTGCAAGATTACCTCATAAGTAGCTTCTTAATTTGAAGTACAGCTTGTATTTATATCTACCATTACCTGCCGACTAGTACTGATTAGGTTTTTTTTTTATAGAGAAACCAGTATTGATTAGGTCAACATGCCAGATATTAGATTTATAAGAGTAGCTTCATATATGATACTGTATTAAACAATTTATACTCATTATAAAAAAAAATTAAACAAATTATACTTGACCTTTTTGCATTTTTTTTGGGGTTTCGTGAAGGCGTTTTTATTTATTTATTATTTATGGTACTGGTAGGTAGATATGAGCGCATACTTTGGAGTTTGGAGATCACCAAAACAAATACCCATTGGCTCAATTAATATGAATTTCATTGTTTTATGACCCTTTAACCAGATAATAATAAGTGATGCGACAATTTTTAATTGAACAATAGACGACGATGAACTGTATCAATTTTGTATTCTTATCAAGCTAGATCATTCTTTTTTTCTCCCAGAGGATTTGATATTCGTAAGTTACTCGGTATTATATAAATATAATTAAATATTGATTCAATTCTTATGTTTTACTATTTATTATCTTAATTATTTATATTAAAAGTTGTAAAATTTAAATAATATTATGAATATAATTAATTTAATCATTTATATATAAGTATGCATTTAAAATATTTATAACATTAATCATCGAAGTAATAATAAAAAAATAAAAAAATATAAAATGTTGTAAATATATATAGTTTATATCATAAAGAACGTTCAGTCCTATAAAATATATATTTTAGGATGTTACATGTATATGATTCTGTTTATGTTTTAAGCATCTAGACCTAGATGTAACAATTATAAGGTTCACACGAAAAATAAAAGCAATTGTAAGTAATTTGGTTTTTGAAGTAGTAATATATTGCTTACTATTATATTATAATTTGCTTGATGATTAAAACGTACACTCATCATTTTATGTTTATGGTGTGCGTGCGCACTGCGCACACTGAAATTATGGTGTATGAATTTCTCGTGCCCTTTTATTAATAAATATATTTGTTTACCGATGGAGAAAAAAATACCAGTAGCAAAGTTCTCAAGTTTGTGATAACAATATCCACTCTTAAAATGAAATATAATCAATATATTACTGGGATTGATTTAGCGTATCTTGATAATGCTGGACAAGATTGAATCAATATGCTACTAAGGAGAGAATAAGGGGACTTATAATACACTTTACTTTTGCAAAATACAAGGTACAATAATATTATTGTAGAAAATTTTTAATTAAATTTTATATTGCTCAAGCTGCTTGACAATAAAGGGAACCACATAAAGAAAAAAAAAATAAAGGGAAGGTAGAATTATTCTTGTGGCTAATTATGTCAAGGTTCTCCATATATGGCGTATCTAACGAGGTATTCTGATTCCAAAGTGTGACAACTCTAAAGTCCAAGCACATATGCTTGATTTGCATACACACATGTCGAACAAAACCGTAAATAATGTTCACTTTTTTTCTTCCGAAAAGAGTTGGTTTTGTTTTTATTAGATGAAAGATGATTATAGTAATAACACAAGAATAGAACGTAGATCATATATATGAATGAGGGAGCAATATTGGCAGGTCAAATTTCCACGCCTTTAATAATTATTGGTTGGGTTGGGTTTGTTTTCAAACGCAGTGCTTCCTACGCAACCACTTGTTTCATGGACCCACTTCCATTTCTCATTATTAAAGATATCAAAAGCTAACGCAAACAAACCAATAGGGGCACCGATGGAATTGGGTGTGAGTTTTGAGGAGGTTGGTAAAAATAGATTTTTAATGGAATTAGTTTTGTTTAAAATTGGTTTTGAAATAATGTAATTTTTGTTTGAATATTTTAATATTAAAATTTATTATAATTTTTTATTTAATGTAAAAGTTACTAGAGTTTTTCAAGTTAGAATTAATCTTGAATTTGGAATCAATTTTTTAATGTGAAACTAAAAGTATAAAAAAAATTCTTTTACACCTCGAAGAATTAAGATTTAAATTTTTGTTGGAAAAAATATTTATATTTAATGTTTGACTTACTTTAACATAACCAACTCTAAAAAAAACTTATCGATAGAAAACAAGAAAAAAATACCAATAGAAATACATTTGATCGACTCTTCTACTCATTATATGCGACTTTACTTCGATTTTCAAATTTCTTATGTTGATAAGTAATACGTAAATTTCATTATAAATCATAATCTTCAATGAGATTAGTAGTTTTGTTCTGACCATAGAAGGGGCATATATATATATATATATATATATATATATATATATATATATATTCTTCTAATCCAAATTTTTTGTGTTAAAAATAAAAATACAAGGAGAGACGAGAGAGAGATGGAGAAAGATATACGTTATATAATATACCCTGTTGGCAATTAATTCCTCATGCATCTGAATTCCATTATGAAAAGAAATCCTCACCCCCACAAGGTCACAGTCAAACCCCAAAATTGAAGTAGGGTCTTTGCTGAAAAACAGCAATTTAATGAGTGGACCAAACATTGCCATGCCAATGAAATTAAAGAGGTGGTACTGTGTGACATATAATTGCTATTGGACTAACCAGCGGTTGTGATAAGGACTTGCACTTGGACACTGTGACACCCCCTTTGCCCCTTGTGCTAAAATATGTTGCTATTGAGGGACAAACCCACCTTGGAATTGTTCTAGTTATGTGGAGCTCTCATTTTCCACTACAATATTCCACCAAACAGCCGCAGATATATATGCCCCGCTGCTCTAATATGCATTTATTTTGTGGTGTGGGAACATCTAACATACTTCACAACTTCAAAACTTCACAACTTCACAACTTCACATGGTCTGGACAACCCCCTAATTTCATACCCAATATAGGGCATGTGAACCCATGCATCCTTGTTGTCTAGATCTTATTCAATGCTTACATGCATGTTTTTTACACGTCTTCTATATATGTAGATCCATTTTAGTTAATTTCTTCATTTTTTGACCTCAAAACAGTTACTTTTTAGTCGTTATTAGTGTGTGAATGACCAAATATGGGTTATACATATGTAATATATTCGGTCACATATATAGACTAGAAATTATTATATGTTTTCCCTGTATATATACGCTTAATTTGGTTTAGATCAACTGAAACCAAATTTGCTTTTGGCTTTCAAGAGATAATGACTATCGCAATTGGCAAATATAGTATGCAGTTAATGGTGCAATTGATGAATGGGAATTAATTTAATAGTAGTATCATCATGTCTTACGCTACACACTTATCGTATGCATGCTTAATTGATTGATCGTATCAAAATCAAAGTGATTAAACCAAAAGTAATAGTAATAAATTATTGATATATACTTCCACGATTCTGGTATATGCTTATGTCAATGATATATAGTTTCTTTTCCTTTCTGTTCAATTATATATTTTTTCCCATTTATCAACATAGGACTCAAGATGAAGATTGTATGAAAAGGTTTTTGTTCAATCATTTTTATAATACTGTTTTTTTAGATAATATGAGTAAAACGTACTGTAAACAATATGAAGGAACAATGCTGTACGAGAAAGAAGATAACAGATAAAAAAGAGGATCGGTTCTTCTTCTCGTTATCAACTCGTAATTAAATAAATTTTCTTTTATATCAAAATTATTAAACCGTTTGAAAAACATCATAAAAAGTAATAGATCGAAAGGGTAGAGACAAAAAAACCACATGAACCAACTCTTTTCAATCTGTGAATCTACTACTATATTGTGATCAAATGCTCGTCTAATTCAAACTAGCCCAAATTTTAATTACTCAATGCGATTTAAACTTTAAATTTTTTTGTTAGATATTTCCTACATGTCCCGTTATAGCTAGTGACTCACATTAGGTTGGGTAGTTTATTTTGTCAATTCGATTGTAAATTAAAATACACAAATTATTTTTTTGTCTCTTTCATAATTAGACAAATTTAATATTATCTCATTTGGATGTATATTTCACATACTATCACACAGTCAAAAAAATTTCTCAACCATCTCAACTATCACCTTTTGTATAAATAGTTTATTATATGAACAAATTTAAAATATAATTTATATACTCAAATATATTTATATGTTATAAATTTAATTCTAATATAATTTATATTTTTAAAATATTTATTTTTTATAAATTTAAATCATAAAAAAACAAATATTTATAATGTACAGTGCTTAACTAAAATACTTAGTATATTATAACTTTAAATACTCTAAAAAAAATGACTTACTCTCATTATGCAAAGATAAGGAAGATGAATATTATAAACAGTCTTGCATATTCTCAACTTTAAATACTTTCCATTTAAAAAAAATTAAAAACTCAATCTCTAAATAATTTAATTTAAGTATACTTGAAATATAAATATTTTTACATTATCATTTAATCATTAATTATCATGTAGATTATTAATTTTTGTAATAATTACATTAAAAGTCATATTTAAAGTAATTTTTAATTCATCGGTGTATGAAAATTAATTTTCATTTCTATTTTTTTAATCTATAAACATATTTGCTTGATTTAAATTAATCTTTTTGTAACATATCGTTTAGAGAATTGAAGAAGAGACACTAAAATTTGGCAATAAAATTTGTTCAGTAAAAAGTAAAAATTATGAATCGTAGAAATAACTTAGAAAAAGTATATATATATAAAAAGAAGAGAAATAAAATTATACCGGAATAATTTTAATAATTATTATATTATTTTATAACTTTCAATTGAATAATGTTTTTCTTAAAACCCATGGATCAAAAGCTCTTTTCACATATATCACAAAAGTTATAAAATAATATAATAGTTTTCTGGTGTAATTGAGTCTTTTCAATATATATATATATATATATATATATATATATTAGTGTTCAAATGATCACATATTATCAAGATCCTTTGTATCAAATTGAACAACAATAAAGTAATGAAGTGATTCACATGTTAGTATATTTTGAAATATTTATATTATGTCAATTTTAATTTATATGAATCAAGTAACAAATAATTTTGAATTAATATAAAATTTTGCACATGTAATTTATTTGAAAAGAAATTTCGATCTAATTGTAAGTTTTAAAAAAACATTATTCAATTAAAAGTTATAAAATAATGTAATAATTATCAAAGTTACACCAACATAATTTGATTCCTCTTATATATATATATATATATATATATATATATATGTATATTATTCTATCCACTTCACTTTTAGCACGTTTTAATAAATTTTCATATTTATCCTTAATTTGGCGGGAGAATTTTGAACACTATAATTTATTTCTATTGTATCTTTGAATAAAATATTAATAAAAAAATTCGGTAAATAACTTTGTTTTATAATAAAATTAGATTGCTCATTAAAATTATTAATGCTTTCTTAATCTTTATGTCAAAACTTGTGTTACGGAATTTGTTAACTACGGAGATCGTGATAACAAGTAGTTAGAGATTTCTGCTGTGATTTTTGAGGATGCTCCGTAACTAACCAAGAGGTATGTGTAGTATAAATAAGAGATGGTTGCAGAGGAAAAGATACACTGATTCTTATTTCCATTCACACTGTGTACACACCTCACCTCATTGGTTGAATTTAACTTTGAGTATAATGATAATCTTTTGAAGGTATTTTCACCATATAAATACCTTAAAAATAGAGCTTGATCCTACGTTAAATTTACAAATATGCTTGCTGGATATTTCTGTTTTAGAAAACAACAGAGCAACTTGGATGCTGGCAATTATGTCGCAAGTTGGCTCAAGTGGATCTTTTCTCCAATGTGTTTAATTAGTCCAAATTAATTAGAAGAGTTCTTTCAAGTTTTGATGTGTGGACGTGAGACGGTTAATGCCACAAACTTTGCTTTGATTTGATAACCACACACCCTTCACCTCAAATATATGCCATTCGTAATCGTGAACACAGTTTATTGGAAAAATGAAAGGTTTCGGATTTTACTCTCATGGATATTTTAGTTACGCTTTATCAAATATTAATGATTAATCTTAAAAGAAATATTTGAAAGTTATGTTTTCATGAAATATATCAACATCTAGTAGATATCTGACATTTATTATTCAAATACTGTTAAAGGGAGATTTTTTTCAAGACATAAGAATACTATACTTTTTTAGGAATGATATTGCTGTTTTTTTAGGGTTAAGGAATTATATATTGTTAGAAATACTACAATCAAGAATTTCACTTTTGGATAAAAAATTTGAAATTATGTGCAGTTAACTGTTAACATATAATAATTTTGAGAATATTTTTTAATATCTGTTTAGTTCAGCAAAAAAATTTCAAATAGTATAAAAAATGCGGTAGTTTTTATGGATAGTTTTAAAATGTTTATCATTTGATAAATCTGATTTGTTATCTCCTGATAAAAATATGATGTAATTAAGTTCCTTTGATAAACATATAATCTTCAGAAGATATTGAAGATAATTATTGAATCAAAGTTTCTCTTGTATGAAGAGTCTTCTGTTTACTTGTACAATTAGTGAATCAAATAACATATATCTTCTCTACATCTTTCTCCTCTCTTAACTCTTTCTCTCTACTCTTTATGTACGTAGCTTTTTCATTTCTATTTGTATCATTTCATAACTCGTTACCAGCATGGTTAAGTCTTTAACGATTTAACATTTTTTTCTTTTTCTTTTCAATTATAAGCTTCGACCAACTACAGGATAAATTCGATCAACATTAAAATTTTATCAAATGCGTTTTCATAATTTTTATCAATACAATTTATGCCTCAACTTTTTTTTCTGATGACTTCCTTCATAATTTTTTCTAGTATGAATATATATTTTATCTCATTGAATTTGCTAATTTTGATAAATTCTTAAAAAAATTATACTTTAAACACAAAATAATTTTCCTTAGTTAGGAGTATTGTTTAAATCAATAATTGTGTTGCAGTTTCTGAAGAACTAAATCAATAGCTCTAAAGTTTTTGACATGAAATTGCAACTAATTTATGAGGTCCACTTAGTCAAATATTGCTACTGCGTGTAAACTGCATCTGCAGCTATTATGAAGTTCATTATAGCAGAACTTTCCAGAATTGCATGCATCATTATCTCGTTTTACTATCAACCAATAAATTTTTGTTGCTTAAACGGCCATTCAAGTTTCAAAGCTCAAAAGTGATTGGGGCTGTGGAAGGGGTCACGTTTTGAGAATCTTTGGTAAGTAGCCTGTCTCTTCAAACTCAAAGATATTTTGAGTAAAAAAAATTCAAGACTGAATGAATGCACTTGTTGACTCACCTGGTCCAACTCCAACCATTCTGTTACTCACTCCAACCATTCCCAACAAACTGATAATGATTATGGGGAAACTAGCACGTTTCACAAATCAAAATAATAGGATGTAACCAAACGTTCAATTCACAAAGACACTAATTCAGCAAAACATTTCTTCATTCAAATTACCACGAATCCTTTTAACCTTTTACTGATCAGCTTGCCACATTATTACTATTGACATACAACTTGGATTTGGGGAAGCATTTACAATTACTTTTCCCCGGCCAGCAGCATCAATGTTAAGAGTATTCAGTGATGATGAGAGGGTTCCATTTGATCATCAGAGTGAGCATCAGTATATTAGGTGGCTGTAATCAGCTTCTTTTGGGCTCCTTATTGCAGCATAACACAAAAACTGTAGTTCCTATGAGACTTGTTCCGAGATCAATGGGACAAAAAACACCCAATGACACGCAGTATGGCACAAACATAAATCTAATTTTATCTGTCTTTGACTATAGCACTACCTCCTCTTGTGTATTGTGACCCTCAGTAGATTCTTCCTCGAGTTCTTTTATTAGCCTTTCAATCTGCCTTCTATAAACAGGCATGAAGTGATCACTGATCATTCTCTGAGAAAGTCTGAGTTTACTATACAGAGACCTTGAAGTTAGAAAAATCCCAATTTTAGTCTCATTTAGCTCACTACTGTCTGAACTTGCAGAGGTTCGGCTACCATCACTTTCATGCTCAGCAGCGTCAGAGTGGAGTGTAACAATGTGCATTATCTTTCCCGGAGGGAAAAATCTGTGGATTTCTTTCATTTCTGGTGCAGAGCTCTGTGTTTGCCCTACTTCCTCTGCTATGGCTGCTTCCTCTTCCCTTATCTCCTTTGCAACATCAGTCTCCTCACCTTCAGGTCCATCATACAGCTCATGCTCCAGTTGATGCCACAACTCCACTTCACTCATCTGATCCTCATATCTGTCACAGTCCATCATGTTCGGACTGTCATCCTGATCAACATCCACCTCAGTATCAGAACTACTTTCATTGCCACATTCAATCTCAGAAGACCACTCTTCTATAGATGAAGATACAGGAAGGTTCATATTCTTTGCATTAATAGCCTTTGTGGGAGAACCAAGAAGTGGATCGGAACTTTCAATGTTGGTAGAGGAAGATGTAGGGGAACTTCCCCCATCTCTGGAGTAATGAGCACTCATGGCTCTTCGACGAGGTCCCATGCATGACCAAGAGGACAAATTAAGGTTTGGACGTGCCCATGCTGCTTGAGCCATACTCTTTGCCCTCTTCATCACAACCTGCAGTTTTTCAGAAGTCAGACATGGAGTAGAAGTAGCACTAGTACTTCTTGCATGATCAGATTGAACACATCAGCCCCCAACCTTAGAAGAGAACTAACAAGATTAATACAATTTTTCCAAGTTAGGCTTATGATCAAAAGCATAATAAATAATACTTACTTTTTTTACAACTGGATTGCAAGTTTGCAACACTAATAAATTTTGTTCGACACAAGAAAGACAACCAAACAAAAAGACTTTTCTTTTTAATTTCCAACAATGGATAGTTTATTGTGCCCTGCTTTCAGAGACAATACATAGTTGCATGATAAACAGAAGGTGAATCTATAACAGAGGGTAAAAGGGTAAAAGTACCTGAGTACCATTAGAAACTGGCTGCAAAATGGCCCCAGCCCCAGCAACTTTTGCTCTAGCAGTGGCAATTGATGGGAGGCGAGAACCTAATGCCGAAGCTGACCGATAGACAGTACTGAGTATTCTTGTTTGCTCAATTTGATTCCTCAAGTCATTTATCCATGCTGATGCTGTCACCTGAAAATTGGAAAAGTAATTTTAATACAAAAATGAGGCAGAATATCTAAAACAAAATTTATGAACTGCAAACATATTCATCATGCAAATGGCATTGTAGCAAGTTTATTGGTTTATCCAAGTCCCAATAAGGTAAGCAAACCAAATCAGGAACATTGTGAATTTCTGTGAAGAAATTTAACTTCATGCGAGAATAATGTTGAATCTCTATAACTTCATGTGAGAGTAGCGACATTTATAAGACTGTTTTCTAAAACATCCCACAATTCCTTTAATACAGTTTGGAGAACCTAAAATACTTCATGCCCATAATAAGTCTTAAATCCACAAAATGATCTCCTCTTCACTTTTCCGGAGTAATGCATGCAGTCTTGTACAACACCTTGACTGCAAGTCCTAATTACTAAAGTTACACTCTCCCCCAGCAAATCTCCCACAAATATCATCAATATTGGTCAATAAATCAAGACTACAACAACATTTTCCAATACGCAATGCAAAGGATCACAACCTCAGAACGCAAGTCATCTACAGAAGCAGCTGAGAATGTAGGCACCAAATCAGCTCCATTTATAATAGAAGTAATAAAACTATCGCCTGATTCTGCCAACTCCCATGTCATACAAGCAGCTGCAAGAGTAACAAGATGTCAGGTTCAAAAGACTTGGTTGTGTAGTATTAGTCCCGAAATGCTCTAGGATTACTACCCTTTCACTTTGAAAACAAAAATGCAGAATCATATTGACACAAAGAATACAATAATATATATAAGGAAGACTGACCTGGAGCAAATGTAACGCACGTAGTTACAGACAGTTCCTTTCTCTCTCTCAACACATAAGTTAGAATTGCTGCAGTTCCTCCACCCAAAGAGTGCCCTACAATCTATGTAAAAGACTTTAAAAAGTAGTCCAGAAAAACAGAAACATTAACTAACTATTTATTTAAACCTTATGATTCAATATAGAATAACAAAAGCCAAAAAAGAGAAATTAAGTAGTCAAACAGCATCTTTACAAACTGAACAATTTCCAGATCTAATAGAACTTTGTTGTCAAATTCAAGATTAACGAAAATATGGAAGAAAACCATGATGACTACAATCTACTAGCTATGCATGCTTGATCACAATATTTTAAAAAAATGATATTATGGTCTAATAGGGAAGTGTTTAAAAGGATTATTTAGTCAAAGCGCAGGGGATATTATAAAAATAAACATTTTTACCTTAAATTTATAGTCAGGGTAGTGGCCAAGTGCTTCAAGGAGACAAGGAGTTGCGAGCTTTGCAATCCATCGAGCAGCAGCAACCATTCCACAATGTGCATAACCTAAAACTAAATCACTGACACCCCCCTGATTAACAACAGTGTGATGAAATGGTACCACATTTCCAGTGACAGCTGTTAAAGTATCCTTGATACTATGTGTGCCACGAATCAATAACAAAAGGCATCCCATCTCGTGATCAGCTATTATTGTAAAAGCTGGTTTCAAAATCTGCATGACAAATGAACAGACAAGTTTAAACATACATTGTCTTTACTAAATGGATACAGCTTACTGAAATGGTAGCAAGTATTACTTATTCATATGATTCAATTGAGCCAGCCCACACCCCTCCAAAAAAAGAAAGAAAAACTCACAAAAATGTTCTAAAAGTGAAGCAAAAAGAAAACATCTATTATCAATTTTTGATCCCATATTTTATCAGTCTCAAACAACATCCTCTGTTACTTTCAGCCTTCCATCCTTCCTCAAAAGGGAATGTATGTTAATAACTATCAATGACTTAGTCAACACAATACAGATATTGAATTATTATCAACTTTTCCTGAAATTCAAACAAGACTTACTCCTGCTTTGGCTTCTCGAAGGAGAACGTTTTCTTCAGTGTAGCCAGTTTCTTCTAAAAACAAGGGAAAGGGCTTCTTTGAAAAGTGCCAACACAATCTCAACAAGTTTAAGAGATACTTAAGTTCAGCAGTAATCTCAGATCCTTTCAGCTGCACACTGTCCTCACCACAAAATTCGCTGCCAACATGATAGTTTCCCTGCAAAGTAAAATTTACAAACTCAATCAAACTTAAATAAATAAAATAAAAAGGAAGCATTAAAACCACAAACTACATTTTTCATGTTAACTACAGATAATGTTCTGTGAGTATCAATAGTCTAGTATATTAGGGTCCATTTGGATTAGACAGTAAAAAATTGACTTTAGAATTTTGAATTTGCCTAGATATTATACAGTAGAACTACTTTTGTAATTATAATTATTGGGATTCATTTGCAAAACTACAGGGTCCAACTTGGCAATTTATTTTCAAGTATTGCTGACCTTGTTGGAAAAACTAGTAGGTCTTAGTTCTTACTCAAAATCAATTTTCTTGGCTGCAAAAGCTACTGCTGAGTTACTTCCATAGAATTCTTTCCTAATACGAATCAATTCTAAAAATCTTAACCAAACAACAAATACTGTAAGCATTTATTTTGGACTGGCCGGATTGATTTTATATGGCACAAAATCTAAACAAATATGGCATTAATGTCCAACCATAAGCATTGAAAAAGAAGATACATGATTACTATACTCAAAGTGCAGCTTAATATGAACAAATTAAACTGGCACAAAACTAATATTACAGAGAAACTTCTCATCTACTTATGTAGTGCTGAGATGAAGAAATTCAGTAGTCCAGGATGTCATGAAACTGATCTACCTTAAAAAATGCTTAATATATGATTTAAACCAAGATCAAATATAAGGTAGCCCAGGTCATGTGAACAATCTTGTGAGGATTCATTTTCTAGAAAATAGTCTGATTTCTAAGCTACCTTAGCCATATTGCTCTCCTAGAAAGTATAAACAGAAATCAAATCATGTAAATCATAAAATCCAAGAATAATCTAATATGTCAACTTCAAAGTGATAATGATTAAAAAGTAACAACAGAAGTTCAAATATTGCATGTCATGATCCCAAACCACTGACAGTGATATATGTTGTATATGTAAATCCTATATGTAAAAATTGGCATAAAAAGTAAAACAAAAACAACATCCATGAAAAAAAGAAAAAGAAAAAAGAGCCTATCACATGTAAGGAACATTTCAGAGATAATACAAATTATAACTGCTCTCTAAATGTGGGATTATTTCTTTAACGACCATAATTTTTTTTATTGAGATGGAAAGCATTAAATTGGCCTTCCAACCATTTAGCATCAACAATTTTATTTACACATGAAAAAGTTCACCTAACTCACATAACTTCAGTGACCATTGTCCATTTTTGTTTCTCTTTATTTCTCTCTCTTTCATTCATCAATGTCAATGATGGGCAATCCTTTAGGTGAATTAAGGGAGTTGCACATTAAGTGCAGGTTGCAACTACCATTTCAGATCAATTATAGTTCTACCTGAAAAATAGGCACCTGCTTTCATACTAATGCTGATTCTGAACATGTTTGGGTAAGCTTCTTTAGAAGCACTTCTAAGAGGAAAAAACAAGAAGAAAATAATGAGATGAGTTTCTCCATAAGTTAAAATGAGTTCTCCATTAGCTAATTTGTAGAAGCTCTCTCATATAGCTTCTTTAAAAAATGAGAGGACATCTACAAATAAGCTAATGATTAGCTAATTTTAGCTTATGCAGAAGCTTATTTAATTTTTTTCTTCTTATTTTTTCTCTCCTATAAGTGCTTCTAGAGAAGCTTACCCAAAAAAGCTCTCAATATTCTACTTACTACTTAAATGTGCCCAAAGTTACCGATAGAAAAACAAAACGACACAGGTTTCCTGCATTTTCAGTTGCTTCAAATCAGGGCACTGACAAAGAACCAAAATCTACTCATTGTCATTACCTGCCGCTTTAGAAGAAAGCTGATGCCAAACGCCAAATCCCCAATTGGCCATTTCCCAAGTGTTTCCGAATAAGTGAACCTGAGAGTCTCTGACAATGTAGAAATTGTCTCCAACCATGTTGCAGGGGCTTGGATTAACCGATGAGAAACACGGCCAATACCTAATGGTGGATCACTCCCATTTTCTTCACTATCTTCGTCAATTGCACTGTGAGTCTGCAATTTCCGATTCAATGTGTAGTACAAAAGGGCAGCTGCACCTGCTGCAGTAGCCATGGTTGCAGTTGCCATGATACTATCCCTATAACAAAAAAAAAACTTCATCAGAAAAGGATTCATAACAGAAAACTGTGATACAATTTTCAAATACAAGCCAACTTCAAATCCTTTAGTTTCAATTTATCCATTCGTGATCAAATCAAAAGAAACAAACCAAAACAGTGTTTTTCATATGAATCATCAAGTATGGAGCGCAAATTACGATAAGAGAACATAACAACAACAAAAAAATCAAAACTGGACGTAAATTTTTGGGCTTTTCTAGTTCGGTCAGAAGGAAATTTCCCGATTGCCATGCAACTAGAATTTTAAAACATCAATTCATTCGATTGATCAATAAGAAAAAAAAAAAAAAAACAGAAGAACAACGATCACATGAATTAAGAGAACAAATGAAAAATCAGAGCAACCTGAAGAACATGAAGACACACCGAAACTCAAAACCCTAAAACTCCCAAATCAGAGAGAAAGATTATAAAAATAGAGAAAACTCTAAATGTGGAAAGAACGAACCTGAATAACGTGATTTTGGAGGAATTTGAAGGCGAGAAAAATTATATTGATTACGAAGGAACCATAGATTGTACCGAAGCCTCTTAATTCTTACGATGTTTGTTTTTATTCTGTTCCATAATGATAATTTAACAACAATAAGCTTCGCGTAGTTTTCTTTGAACCTGGACGAAGCAACCAGAAATTAAGAATAGTTTTATATATTTATCAATATAATGTGTGTAAAAGACACGCGGCGCGTGGAGATGGAGTGAAAATAGACCACGTCAATGTAGTGTAAGATGATAAGTTACACCACGAAATTGGCCCATTAATGCTGGGTTTCTGAAATTTGTTTTTTTTTTTTTTTTTTTTTAGTTTTGATTTAGTGTCTTAACAAATTGGTAGTTAAAATTGTTATTAGAGGACCTGTTCAAATATTGTTTCAAATTCGGGTTTCACGTTGTTGCATGCACTGTTGCCGTAGTGTCCGTTTGATTTAGTATAAAAGTTGGCAATGAGTTTACAACATGCATATCATCAACCAATCGAGAAGACAAACAGAATAAAAAACTACATTAAAACGTATATTTTTACTAGAGCTTAATTTTTAATGTAATGTGTTACTCTGAAAAAATTTATACTGTCAATTAATTAAAAAATCATGTAGATATAATTTATCATATAGTTGTATTAAATTTTTTATTTAATAACAACGTAATTTTCTTTTACATTATCCGTGTATTTCAATCAAATTATTTAAGTATAAGAGTTATTTTTTTAACAGTAATGTCTCAAAAGAAAGAATAGAAAAAAAAAATCACTAACAATACATAGACTAGCATTTTGGTTTGAATTGTGATATTCACACAATCATTTACATAATATTTTTTATTTATCTTCCTCTATCGTAATATTTATTGTTTTTCATACTTCTCTTTCTTTTGGTTGAGATATCCTCCAATTCAGTCAGTCTATTTTGAATTAAAATGATATATATCTTCAATCACAACTTCATCCTCAAATCAAATCCTAAACTTTTGTTCAGAGATTCAAGTTTTGGTAAATTTTGTAATTTCAGTAATAAATTTCAAACTCAAAACTTGAGTAAATAAAAATTAGTAGGTATGGTGTGCAGGGCATGGAACCTTCGGTTACCACACTCAGTGGTGAGGGTTGCATAGACTGAATTGAAGAAACTGCACACCCCTCCTTGGGCCAGCACGTTGGGCCGGAGAGAAGAAAAAACTATTGGGCTTAACTTCCTTCATGACATAGTGTACTAAGCGATTAGCAAAACTATCTAAAACTAAAAGCACCACGTTTCATCCCAACTTTGGCTGGATTTATACATAGGTGCTGCTGTATTTCTTCTTATTTCAAGCATGAGCATATACTTAGAAAATTGTTTGATAGACACCAATGTGTTATCCAACATTTAGAAAGAGTAAAAAAAAGAGAAAATTATAGATATGTAAGGGTTTATGATATGATAAGATGAGAAAAATAAAAAGAAATTAAAGCTATTAATGGAGTGTATAAAGTAAAATATGGTTATGTAACTCTATAACCTATGTCTTTGAGCGATATTTCAAATGCTCATGTGTATGTTTTCTGCCTAAGTACATGCATGAGATAGAATTTTACATTTTTAGGTGGTGTCAGACTTTGGATTTAGCCAAAGAGATCAGACAAGATTTTAGCTAGTAATGTAAAGAATTGGGTCAATGCCTTATGAATTTAGAAAGAAGGTACCAGTTATCATGAACAAAAAAAGACAAACTTGAATGACAACTAGGCAGTTTGAATGATACATGATTGTACGTAGCTTCTGTTCCAGTGCCATAATCCAAGAATTGGTCAAAGACTTTAAGCTCAATTTAGAAAAGCTACTGTCAATTATCAATTTTATATTACAAATTTCAGAAGAAAAAAAGTTATATATTATACTATTATTATTATTATAAAAGACTTTGACATAGAAATAGATATACGTGGCAGTATCATATTAATTTTTCCTATTTGAAATGTAGTTGAACTTTATTATTTTTCTTTTTTAATTCATAATATATTTATAGTAATTAAGATCATTATAATGAATATATTCTGATTTAATTGACCAACTATATTATTAAATACTATATATATTTTGATTCTATATACTAATACGATATCATCAATTAATTAAATTTTATGAAATATTTTATAATTATGGTAACAATTACCTAATGATCAATATAATCTTTTATGATTTGATAACACAAATATATATATATATATATATATATATATATTTCAATAGGGGTGCTTAAGGGCTAAGTTAGATTGATTTTTTGAATATTTTTATAATACACAATCTAATCAACCCGTTCGTCGGTCCAGACATTTAAATTTATTTATTGTTTTTAAAATTTAGTAGTTTTTATAAGTTAAAATTTTAGTAAAATACATTTGAATTCACAACTAAACTTATATTGTACATGTATATATTCTCTATCCAAATTTATGTGTTAATATAAAAAGAATAAAACAAAAGTAAATACATAAAATTGCATGACATCATTCCTGCAAAGTGTTACTCAAATGTACATGTCTCATCCTCAATTACACTAATTATTTTAATTGTAAGTTGCAAGATTCATTTTCAACTTTTAATCTTCCATCAAATCATCTTATTCTCCTTAATTTTTTTAACTTTCACATAAGAAATACTAAATAAGAATTCAATAGAGATACCCAATCACTATACTTGTGAAAGTATAATGTGTTGCTCCCACGGGTCATTGCCCACTATTTGATTTTTTAATTTAAAAATATATTATATATTTTATAAATAATATTAATTTAATATTAAATAATGAATTCACTGGTGAACTAGTTTGTGGATCAAAATCCATAATCCAACTCAAAAATCAACGAATTTTAATGGATTGGTTCAGATTAAATCAAATAAACGAAATATCTAACCAAATTATTTGGTTCATGTCATCTATTAGTTATATTTACTACTAGTTATAATATATTAAATAATAATTGTCTTTCTCTTTCCAAGAAGACCTGTTTTTTTTATCATATTAAAAAGAGAATATTTAAATTCCATACTGCATACTTGGGATTTTAGAAACATGACAAAAGAATGGGAACTTATTTAAGATGCTTTCATTAGATCCTTTGGTCATCCAATTGATGTTGGCTTTGAATGACTGCATTCCAATAAGTACATCCATGACAGAATTTTACACGTGTGTCCCAAAGATAAAGAGATCAGATCTTGAAGCATCATATAAAGAATTTAGTAATGTAATTGGCTCTTACTTAATTCACCCATAGGTTAAGTACAGAGGAATTTTGTCTTTGAAATAATTGTAGTTTTTGTTATCCTATAACTACTGCACATGTAATTTTTAGTAACTTTTTTTGTCTAACATCCAATAAAACGTTACTAATTGACTTCTTTAACTACATTTGCTAGGTATCATTTATCAAAAATGTTGCAATAGATGAATTTTATCCTGTGAAGACAAACCTAAATAGAGTATAAATTCATCTAGGTTTGTCTCAAATCCAAATAGATGGATTCACAGTTTTGTTTCCAAATCCAATTTAGGTTTTTCCCTCAAAAATTTTCTATGCTCATTTTTTATCACCATGACACGTTTATATATTCTAGTATTTTAATATGTACATACACAAAATAAATATTTATTTTATAAAACTAAAATTTATAATTTATAATATAAATTATATTATAATTAAAATTTGTAATAAATAAATATTTTTAACATATAAATTGTACTTTAGATATATGATAAATAATTTATATTATGATATATTATTATGGTTAAATATTGGTAGTTTCTTTTAAAAAATTTCAAATTAAAGTTTGAACTAAGATTTTGAAAATGACAAATTTAGAGATAAGAAGTTTTCTTTTGGACAGAAACACAATTAACTGATTTCATTTATCACCAAATTTTCAATACATGATATCACATTAAGAAGTGCAGAGACTAGGTAGGAATAGTGCAACTCTAGCAAGCTCATTAGTTACACTATGTGTCATTGCAAATATAACTAAAAATGATGTATTTAGGTTTAACAAACTTCTACACCTATGAGTAATCTGGCCCAACTCCTAGTTATCCACTAATGGACTTTTGATTTTGTCAAGAGTCAAGTTATACAGTTCAATTGATGTTATAAACATAAAATCATATTTCAATTGCATGTTAGAAGCATATTTGAATTTTGAAAATAATATATATATATTTAAAATAAATTTTTGATATTCAATTACCACTTATTAAATTGTGAATTTAATTTCTTTAAAAAATTAAGTTAATGCTAAAAGCAATCGAAATTTTCAGGATAATCACTCCTTGACACACGCCTTGAAATGAAAGTACCTGCCCTGTCTGACATGCATACTCTTGTAGAAAATAAAAAACTAAAACAAATTCAAAATATTTTGGCTTTCTAATGTTAAAAATTAAAAGTTAGATATTAATTTTGAAAATTATTTTTTCAAACAAGCTTTTTTTTTGTTTTTTTTTTTATAATAATAAAAAAGGAAAGAACAAACTTTAAATATGTAGGGGTAAAATCTAGCTTCTTCTTTTTTGGGGTCGGTGAACTAAAATCTAGTCAATAAGATCTATGATTTGATTGCAAGGTTGGGCTGTGTTGGCCACCTGTTTGGCTTTTCGTTGCTTGAATTGAATTAATTCTAATGTGGGCCTGTCGATTATGTAAATTTCAGACCTTCTACAGTGAATTTGCTGAATATTAGGATTGCCATTAATTTGGACTAGAATGCTACAGATGAGTTTATATAATTTATTATTAGCTTAGCATCATGATCGTAATAATGCGTATTTATATTATATTTTTCATGTTTAGTTAAGTAAATTTCGAATGATGGCATATAATTAATTCCTAGCTCATTTTCCATGAACTCAAATAATAAAATACAAAATAACAAAATTTGGATCTAATAAAAGTCTTAGTACTCCCCTATAAAGTGACTAGTTTTGAATTTTTATTAGTGAGGTATTTACATTTAGGAGGAAATAGGTCGGGAAGAAAGAAGTAGAATGAAAAAAAAAAAGGAGAAAAGAGAAAATAAGTAGAAATAAAATCAATTTTTTAAAAAGTTTGAATTTAGAAAAATTGAAAAGAAATATTATAGAGAGAAATCAAATTATCTTTTTCTTATTTGGTTATATCATTTGACATTAGAATTAATATAAGGTAAAACTTTTACATTTTCCTACGTAAAATCTCTCCCTTTAGAGAAGATTTTTATTTTATTTTTGTCAACCCCAATATTATTCTTTTCACTTTTTCTCCTCCTTTTTTTTGGTCACTTTTTTGTCCTTATTTTTTTGTCTCTTCAGAATAGGAGAAGTGGACGTTTATTACTTCACTATTTCTCTCTCACTATTTCTCTCTTCCCTTAGTCCCCTAAATTATTCCAAACAAATAAAAATTAAATATTTTATTATGTTTTAAGGAAAACTATTTTTATAAAGTATATTTGAAAAAGGTGAATTTTCTGAAAATGAATTTAGAATCTAAATTTGAATGTATCCGTGTCGATTAAGGTTTTGGACTAACACAAATGGAGACATTTTTCTGTAAATTGAGGAAGCAAATATGTTATTTCTGTTTCCTGCTTTTGTTTTTCATTCCTTTCCCCTTCACCAAAAAAAGGATTCAAATTCAAGAGTCTTCTAAATTTATTTTCTGAATCCTCTTGGTTTTTTATAAGACGAACCTAATATTTTGTTGGTTCAATTAATTTTTATCAGAATATGATTCATTCATCTCCTTTATCAAATTAATAGTTGACAATTTTTTTGATGAAGAGAGAAGGGCTAAGGGCTGAAAAACAAAAGAACAACTCCATTAAAACGGGACGCGAAGTAGGCACTATTAATTGAATCATCTACCGTTTGTAGTTTGTCTAAAATACTAAAAATACATATAAATATTTACATATTGATTTTGTATTGATTTTAAGTCCAGAATAAATTCTAACAACTTTAAGTAATTAATTTGTATGTTGAATAAAAAAATTATACTAAAATATATTACTAACTAGTATATAAAGCCATGCAATGAACGAGAAATTAGCATTTTTTTTATTTTAAGATATGTAATTTTTATTGATTAAGGTAAATAAAAAATACCATTTATTATTATGTAAATTTATTAATTATTTGTTTTAATATTTATTATTACAAAAAATAATTATAAATTTTAATAATATCAGTAAATTAAGTAAGATGGTTTTCATGTGAATAATATAATGATATTTGTATTTTTACTATATATGTATATATAAATCGATAACACAAATAATAATTCTTAAATATAAATATTTATGAAAATATTAATGATTTTTATGAATATGATTTGATATTGTTTAGACTAAATCATATCGTTAATAGAGATTACAGTCACACCATATGATTTAATATAATAAATATTTTTATTTCACTCTTTTCTTTTCTTTTTATATAAATAATAATAGTAATTTTGATTGTAATTGTTATTAAGATAATAATTTAAAATTATATA
>PYAF01001402.1:718001-738280 GCA_007407185.1 Glycine tomentella | reverse complement strand
AATATTTTAATTCATAACATTAAGAAAATATAAAAATAAATTGTTTTAAATTATTAATAAATATACAAATTTAATTTCATGCACTGACATGTTTAAGCTTTTACATTATTATCAAATCATATATATATATATATATATATTATGAAATATAATAAATTTATTAATTTTTTATAATAATTACCTTAAATGTTATGCTGATAATAAATTCTCAGTAGTTGATAGTATACAAATTTTCACACTAGCAATCCATGATAACTAGACTTTCTCTCTCTCTCTCTCTCTCTCTCTCTCTCTCTCTCTATATATATATATATATATATATATATAAGCTTAAAGTAAAAAATTAACAAATCAAACACCCAAGAAATAAAATAAAAAATAGTAATATCTTTGTAATAATAAAAAATAAAAGTAGAAAAGAAAAAGACTCGGATAGTTGAACGCCTAAATGGTGTTATTAATTAGTTTATAGCCATGTTGTTTTTCTTAATAAAGCAATGTTTTTTTTTTTTTCTCACGATAACTAGAAGAGGAAAATATCACAATCATTGGATTATGCATGCATGTTAAAAATATTCAAACATAAAAGATTAAAAGTCATTTAGCACAATTTATTGAACTAGGTGCGTGAATGTTATAACTTTGTGGTACTATTTTTTTATTTCTAGAGAGAAAACAAATTAATCTTTTTGGGTGATCATATGTTTTAAATAACTTCTTATTTAGATTGAATCTCATCTCATGTTAACATTCATATGATATTGGGCTAACTATATCACCTTTCCCTGACAATAATGTTAACTATGTTAACATCCCTCTTGATTGGTAAATTATACGTACTTTCCTAACTTTCTTTATATGTATATATACACACACATACATATACACATGTTGAGACATATCTTTAGAAAGTTACACATAAATTCCGAATTTTTAGATACGAACCATGCACATAGTATTTTTTAAAATTAATAAAATAAGGAAAATTCAAGGAAGTTAGGTAAAAATTTTAGTTAAGAAAAGTGTAATTAACACTATTTTTTAAAAAAATTATTTTAAGGAATATCAATATAACTATCCGTATAATATTTTGCATTATTTAATACTTGGTGTGAAACAAAACAGAATACTTATTGTTTAGTGAAAACATATTTTTCTAGGCGAAGAAAAAATCATGTTTACCTTTAAAAAAAATCATTAACCTTATCATGTATGAGAATTTGTAATTGGATTATTATGTGAAAGACTTTTACCCTTTTGGTGTATATATTATTTATTTATTTATTTATTTTGTAATGGATAATTTTCTATAAAAAATGTTTTCAGCTGAAAATAGTTTTCAGGAAAATGTTTTTACCAATGAAAAGATATTTATTTGTCAAGTTATTTTGCTAAGATCAAAGGGATGTGAAGTTTTCTAGAGAACAATGTATCCACTATCCTGGTAAGTTTTAGACTATGGATCTTTGTAACAAAGCCAAAGGTTACTAAGGACTTGTTTCAATACACTTTTAAAAACAGTTTTTAGTTTTCAAAAAATAAAAGATAAAAAAAAATTATTTGCATTTTTGGTAAGTGTTTCTTTGCTTATCGTAATAAGAGGCGCCCGTGAGTATACACTTCTCTAAAGAATAATGCTTGGCAATGCACATGTTTACTCCATAAACAATAGGATGTTATGCATAAGATTAATTTGGTAAGGATAGTTGAGGATGGAGAAAATTTATTTTGTGTTTTGCTTAGTTGACATTCATTCTGACTGGCAATTTCCACATGATTGGGAAGAGGATTGATTGTATGGGTGGATCAGACTTAAAAGGGAGTTTTACAAACTAGAAGTGCTTTTGCAGCATGTCCCATCATTTCTAGTGGGTGATATTGCACTCAGTTCTACAGCTCATTCTTGTTATCTGGAGTAGTGAAGCAGAGAGGAAGGTTACTAGTACTCATGATTTAAGTCAAAGATGATTAATTGTTAATTAATTATAATTATAATTAGCTGGCATCATTTGTTTAGACAACATGAATATGTGTTGCGTAACTTGCGCCCACTCTGCCATCCTAACAATCTGTTGAAGTTGGGTTTTCAGTGTTGAGAACGTAATCATCAAGACGCACTTGTGTTTATTAAGTTGCATTTCTTAGTCGGTCTTGTTACATCATTAATATTGTCATGATGGTGGACAGCCTGGAATGTTTTGTTATTAGTTTATGTCACGATGCTTGATGAAATTGCGTGCCATTTTTTTCTGTAACTTTATATGCAGTTTGTTTCATGAGTTCTCAAGTTAATATGATGTGGCTAACAGGGTTCACTTCTAGGTCTAGAGGTTGATGGTTCTGGAAGATCTTATCATACTGAATTGATCTCTCTGAAAGATGAAAAGGATAAGGATAAAGTGGCCAAAGCTAAAGACGGATACTTTTTGAATAGCCATATATACACTGTTAAGATTCCACAGGTTATTATTACATAGCAAAACATAACTTCATTCTTAAAACTTGATAGTTATTAATGTGCACATCCTATTTATTTGAGAAATTATTTTTGTCTTGCAGTTTAGGGGAGGCTCCGTCTTCTCAATTAAGATCAGGTGGTCACAGAAAATATTATTTCATGATGGCCAGTTATCTCTTTGTGTCCCTTTCAGCTTTCCCTCATACGTCAACCCTGCTGGAAGAAATATTTCTAAGAAAGAGAATATATTTTTGAAAGTTAATTCCGGTGCTACAACGGAAGTGTTATGCAAAACCACCAGTCATCCTTTTAAGGTAAAATCTATTGCGCTATTACAAACTTCAGTTTGGCCTCCATTAGACTTGAACTAAACATTATCTTTACTACTTTCCAGGAACTACTGCGCCAAGCTGGCAAATTAAATTTATCATATGAAGCAGAGGTGCTAGCATGGTCAAGTACAGACTTAAGTTTTTCGTACTCTGTAAGACCTAGAAGCATAGAATTCTACTAAAATTATTTTTAATTCAATTTCATACAAGCAACAAGGAGTGGATTCTGAAGTCTGAACCATAGACATTCAGAATCAGACCAAATATTATCTGTGCCATAATAAAAAAAATTTAACTTAATGATCTCGCGCTTTTACACAGGTTTCTTCAAATGACATATTTGGAGCTGTTCTCTTGCAATCTCCATTCCTGCGTGATTTTGACGAAAGAGAGATATTTTGCTTGTATCTTTACCCCGGAAACAGCCCGGATAGAAAGGTTTGTTTCAATATTATGATATGCCAATTTTTTCTAAAAATTACTTGTAATTGCTTTAACACGGAATAGCTAGATCAGGTTGTATGTATACATGCTACATGAATGCATCAAATGGTTATCTTGCACATTGCACGTGAGCTTTCTTTATTTCTCTCCCTCATATATGAACAAATAAGACGGATCTGCCTGTTCTTTGCTAAAGTTTTAACTGAGCAAGAATAATTTCATCTAGAAGTAATTAGAAACATATGGCACTTGGAAAATTGTCAAGGAACAAAAAACTAGTTCAAAAGAAGATAGAAATATTGTATAGTTAGCATTGCACAGGTGCATGTCTGTTTCGAATGTTCAATCATGCCGCCTTTACTTTTCAAGCGCATTTATAATGGAGGATTTTGTCGCTTGATAGGTTTTTAAAAAGGATGTGGTGTTTGTAGTAGATATAAGCACAAGTATGAAGGGAACTCCTCTTGATAACACAAAGAATTCCCTACTGACATCACTCTCTCAACTAAGTGCACAAGATACATTTAACATTATAGCTTTCAATGGGGTGGTCTACTTATTTTCATCATCAATGGAAAGAGCCACAGAGGAAGCCATTTTAAATGCTACCACGTGGGTTGACACCAATTTTATTGCTAATGGTGACACTAATATCATGCTTCCCTTAACACAGGTAATTCTTATTTGTTGAAATTTTCAATGTGATGTGCAAAACATTGTTCTCTTTTTTCATGACTTGTTAATTAAGACTTTTCTGTTAGTTTTGTTTACTCAATTCAACTGCACTAATGAAAGTATTATTACGTCTAAAGAGGAGATGTAAAGCCTAAGGATACTATTTTGTTACCTTATTAGGTCTTTGATTTTATTATTAATACATCAAATTTGTTGGAGTGACAAGTGATAGTGAATAAGTCTTGCATTGAACAGGAATAAGTTGAGTAACATATAAGTGAGAATGGCTCATGATATCTAACATTGTCAGATTTTGGATTGGATGCAGTGTTAAATTCACTCTGTTATTTGTATGAGACAAAAATGAGCTCATTCTTATTTACTTTGTATTCTCCCATTTGTCTTGGAATCTACCTGGCTTTTTTATGGGTAAAAGTCTACAACCTTATCTTTAGTACATTGCACTTTGAGTCTTTGGGAGTTTTCTAGGATTAACAATATCACATGCCTTATCTGACTTCAGGACTTGGTATCGGTGTTTGATTTGCTTGTTATGTTAAACGTACAGATAAGAAGGTAGATTTGTTGCTGGTATGATATACTTACCTTTTAATGACCAGCACATTCTATGCTTTGTTTAATAACTTGTATTCCGTGCAAAACTTTTGGATGCTGAATCCTAAATATGTTCATATTGTGATACGAGTTTTTTTTTTTTTTTTTTTTTAATATTCTGCTCTATCTTAGGCAATGAAGCTACTTGAGAAATCAACTGATTCGGTTCCTCTTATTTTTCTCGTTACCGATGGGGCTGTTGAGGATGAGAGAGAGATATGCAATTTTGTGAAAAGCTATGTCTCAAGTGGGCAATCGGTTCGAACACCTCGCATATATACTTTTGGCATAGGCAAGAATTCTAGCTTCCTCTTCTATTTATACTCTTCAGAAAATAGTTTCCGGGATATCATTAATTTGCAATTTCGTTTGACACTTCAACCTTTGATAAGAGTTTTACTTCAGCTAATGTTTTTGTGTGTGTGAAAGCTAAAAAATTTTGAAACTTAATTTAGGCATGTTTTAAACCGAAGAAACGAATGCTTTGACATGCTTCTTAAATTGTCAAGACGAGAGTGTTAGAAAATAGTTTCCACTTTGTTCAAGAATAAAGTAAATCAAGCATGTATGTACCTATATTGACAAGGTCTTGGGTTTGACTCTACCGGTGGAATTTCATCCACAGGTCATCTATAAGTACCATTAGTGTTTGGCAAATCCCTGACCTTGGAATGGGTTTACCTCCCATTCACCCAAACTTTTTTCTAACAAAAACTTTTTTTTCCTTTAAGGAATTGTGTATTTGTCAATTAACAATTATTGGGCTTGTGACTATTATGATGTTTTCAGTCTGAATATAGAAGCTTCTATTTATCAATACTTCCTATTGGCATACTATTCAACATATATTTATGTATTATTAGTCTCTTTATTTGTTGCAACACTTTTATTTTTAGTCATATTTCTGTTTCGTAATTTGAAATTTTCAGGTTTATATTGTAATCACTACTTCCTGCAAATGCTAGCACAAATTGGGAGGGGCCACTATGATTCTGCTCATGATTTAGGTCAGTTTCTTTCCTTGCCCAGTCAACCTAAGATCACACTTGAAGTTAGCTCAAATTTGAGGCTTAATTTTGTTTTTTTTTTAAAAATTCATAATATGATTCTGCTCCATCATACATATTTCAAGTTTTATTAATCTATCTTTTTTTTTTTATCTATCTTGTCTTAGATTCAATTGACTTTAGAATGCAAAGGCTATTCAGTACAGCTTCATCAGTTATGCTAGCTGATATAACAATCAATAGTTTAGAAGGTCTTGATTCACTTGAGGTACATATCCAATAACGTTTTATCCTTAATTAATTATAACTGAAAAAGCGCTCTAATGATATATCATATATAGCTTACTTAAAGATCATATTTACATGTCACATTACATCTTTTTTATGTTTAAACTATATTCTGATTATTGCAGTTATTCCCGACTCATATACAAGACATATCATTTGAAAGTCCGTTGATCCTATCAGGCAGATACAGTGGAACTTTTCCTGAATTAGTTCAAGTCACTGGTACTTTGGCAGATATGACTAACTTCGTAATGGACCTTAAAGTGAAAAGAGAAAAGGATATGCAACTCAGTAACGTAATATCTCACTCCTAAGGCTTAACTTACCACGTATTCATCATACCTGGTTGTGATTTATCCTATCTTAGCAAATGGGAACTGAATATTACCATGCAACTCAACTATATGCATAGCTCCTCCTACATAGTATTATATCACCATATATGTTCAATGCTGTGCTGCTTTTACGTTGGCTTCACTATCTACTTCCATTGTTCACACAACACTTTACTTTGGTTGGGTAGGCAGTCGATGCATTAAGTGGATGGTTTTTTAGTCATTCTTTCACAAACCTATGTCGCATCTAAATATGTACTTCAATTCTTAAACCCTTGAGACATCTATAAGTCAAAAGACTCAACATATACTGGTTCTGTATTATAGGTTTCTTCCTTGGGCATGTGGTATCTATATCTCATATCATTGCAAATAAAAGTTTTCTAGTCACAGAATCATTTGAAATGCAAATCCTTTAAATAGGGTGATTGCTGAATGCACACTCGGCTATATGATTTTATATAAATTTTGGAATTCTCTGCAGGTCCTTTCAAAGAGACATATAGATCAGGTCACTGCTCAAGCCTGGTTGTTAAAAAGTGACGAGCTGGAGGAGAAGGTTTGTCTATTATGCATTTTTGTGCATATTGAATTTCCTCTTGAAAGAGAAAAAGAAACTAAAATCAGGTGAAAATGGAATATTTAAGGAGACCAGTTTACATTAAGACAGAAAGAGTTGAAGGAAAACAGGGCTGGAGAGTACTGGACTGAAAAATGTTGTTTTGGAGAAAACGTGTCTGCTATCTAAGTGTGATATACTGTTAATGTTAAAATAAAAATTTGATCCCTGATGTCATTTTTTCTTTTGGACCCTACATGAAAATATTCTATATTTTAGTTCCAAGATTTTAAAATGTTTACGAATTGATCCATATTTATTGCTGAAGTTATAACAGTATTAGATTTTGCTAAGTTGACAAACTTTTGCCCTATATGATAACTTAAGAACGAACACAATTAAGAGTTTGTCAACTCAGTAAAATCTAGCACTATTATAACTTTGATTATTGGTAAGGATCAATTCCATAACATTTTTTAATGTAGGAACCAAAATGTAAATTTTTTGTAGGAACCTAATTGGAAAATGTGTGAAGTGTAAGAATCAAATTTTTATTTTAACCTATTATTAAATAGAAGTCTTTGGTCTACTTTTAAAATCAGCAGATAAGCTGGGATAAATATGGATTTTCACTTTAATCTAGTTTTATTTTGATATTCTTTCAAGTGTTTATGGTATATTTTGTGTTTTGCTGCACCACTCATCTATAACCAAATGCCAAACTGCTCTCTAATAGGTCACTAAAATGAGCATTCAAAATAAAGTCCCGTCAGAGTATACCTGCATGAACATTGTTCTTGTACAGCGTGATGAAGGGAAGAAGGCACCTGAACAATTTCTGTTGCAAAAGGTAAACCTTTGTCTTGGATTTAAGAAAAATAAGGGCAAATTTTACCTTCATCTACTTCGAAAAGTATCAGAATAGTTCTATTTTCCCTTTGCACAACCTGTCTGAATACCTATGTTCCTACAAAACAGGTGTACAAGAAACTTAGCTTCCAGAAGTTGGAACTCAACAACCAGAACTTATTCCTTGGAGGGTTGAGTCTTGGATTTGGTGACTTGAAAGCAACTGCTGAGAACTTGCCACCAGCTATAAAAGAAGCAAAACCACCTGAAGGACTACTGGGGAAGGCTGCTTCCAATTGTTGTGGTCGATTGGCTAATACCTGTTGTGGCATGTGTCTGTTGCAGACTTGCACTTTTGTGAATGACCAGTGCACCATCGTTTGCACTCAGATATGTGCAGCCCTGGCCTGTTTTGAGTTAATCAAATGCTGTTTTGAGATCTGTGAGTGTGATTGTTTGTAGTGAAATAAAGTTATATGTTTGAGTTAAACATAGAAAAACTGTTTGATGATACAAATTGTTAACAATGTGTATATTATTGTATAAGCTCCCGTGCTATGATGCTTACAGCTTATACATGCTTATATTGCCTCTCTAAAATAGGAGAAATGGAGAAAATAATTTGATCAAAATTGATTTTACTATTTTATTTCCCGATGATGTCCTTGTGTTTTCTCTTCATTTTACTTGTAAATCCAGAATTGCTTCTCCAAAGCAGGCTCGAGGGCCACTGTCTCGGAATTATTTCAGACTAGACATAAAAGGATCATCCTAGGCCGTTAACTAAATCAAAATTTACTTGAGGCATGAAATCATCATAGCTCAACTAAAAGCATTGGACCTCTAATGCGAATAAGAACCTGACACCTGACAAGAGATGCCCTGTCTGTAACTACTATAAATAAGAGAATACCAACCGAAAGTAATTAACTATGCTCACTTTAGCATAACACGAATCAATACAAAGAGACATTCTTATCTTATTTTCTCTACTCTCTCTTCTCAGAATCACAAACCTTTTGTATCTTGTGACGAAATCCATAACAAAGAGCAATTGTATAAATCTTTATTGTTCTTACCTAATCTACGAAGCAAAATCTCCCCTATTGCATTTTAACGGGAAGGAAATTAGTAAAGATCACTGTAGATAACAAAACCCTCTTTCCAAATATTTAATAAAATTGCAAAGAATGAAATGTGTTTTAGTCTTAGATAAAGAAGAGTTTAAATAAAAACATTTAAAGAACTTGAGCATATTTATCAGAAATGTTTTATTATAAAACAAGATATAATCCATTAAAGCTATCATGAATTTATGATTATAATTTTTTAATAATTTTAAATAGCTAAAAATGATTTTATCCCATGTATTATAATGCAATTCGAAATCCATATGTATATGATACGATAGAAAAACATTTTCACAGGCAACAGAGATTAAAAATAAAAAGAAATTTCCCATGATGTTTTGGTTTTGACTTTTGGTCCGACATAGTCTTTTTTTTTCTCTTTCGTTTCTCGCTATAGAGTCGGAGGGAAGTCTTTGTTCTTCACCAGTTGCGGCTGCTACTTACTTCCACTTCATAACATAACACGTACTGTACGAGGTATCTAACTATGTCTGAACGCTCACAAATCTAGCATGTTTTCCTTTTTCACTGCTTAATCTATGATTGGTGCCATTCAGAATCAGAATAAGATAAATAACAAATGAAAAAAAAACAACTCTTGCTTACCACATTTGAGTTTGAGCAAGGATGGATGATGGAATTCAAAACAGCTATTAAGCAGCATGGAAAACTCCTTATTCTTCCCTCTAGTTTTCTCACTCTTTTATAAATTATAATTCTTGTGATTGTTGTTGCCTTGTTGGTTCTTTCAGCTTGGTTCTTCAAATGAGACCCCCTTCTGTTGGATTCCCCGGAATATTTCTGCTTCTTGTTTTCGTCTCTGCTTGCTGGTAATCTGTTACTGCAGTGCTAGGGATTCAAATATTTTGAATTGAGTAATCAGTGAACTTAGTTAATTAATTAAAAAATATGACATTAGGATTTCCTTAAATTGCAAAGGGAGGGGGGATTTTCTACCACTGGTTTAATTATAAACATAAGATTTTTATGTTAAATATCTTTTGTTTCCATGTCTACAAATTTAATCTTTTTGGCAACTGAATGTGGGAAAGGAATAACTAAGCAACTTTTTGGTTTCTTGGTTCGTGTAAAATTGTAAATTTATAATTCTGAATTTCTTTTTTCACCTTCTCCCTGGTTTGCATTAACTGATAGCTTTTAGAAATTTATCTAATAATGTTTGTTACATGCACGCATCAGATCAAGGCCTTGTTTATATAAACTTCTCCATGAGTATTTATAGGAAAAGAAAATCAGAAATGAATTTCCATAAGCTAAAATCAACTTATCTACCTTAGCTTTTGGAAAAATTAAATGAAAAAAGAGCTTCTATAAAAGATAAATGCTTAAGTTGATTTTAATTTATGCAGAATGCACAATTCATTTTACTTGTTTATTTTCTGCTCCTCTCCTGTGAGTGCTTATGGAGAAGTTAATCCAATGAGAGCCTTATAATACTGAGTAGGAATTATTACAGCAATGGTAATTGATCTTGATGATGGAGAGTTATGCATGTTTTGCATATATCAAATTATTGTTATTTCATATGTTCATTGCCCGAGCTAACTGTTTCCAGATTTAGAGGTTGTCTATATATATGCATGTTCTTCTTATTCAACCGCATTTGCTTTCGTGTTGAAATTTCATTGTGATACTTTTAGATATGACTTCAATATTCCTTAACTTTATGTCTATTTAAATGGTTTAGATATTTTGACAGCTTATAATAAGTTTTTAGTTTTTACATTTTTACCATAAGCTTTGTATACGATAAATGTATTATTTTATTTATCAAACATTTTTAATATATAAATTATATCTTAGATTATAGTTAATAATTTAAATTGTGATATAAGCTTATTTTTAAGCATTAGCAATTTTAAAAATATTGAAATTTAATTTAAAGATTAAGATAAAAAATTATAAACGAAAAGAAATAGTTAGTTAAAGAAAATAAGACATACAAATGAAGATAAAATAATTGTAGTTTGAGACGAGTGAGAGAATTTTTTTAGCTAATTTGCAGGAGTACTGGAGTAGTGCGTAAAATGTATATTAAAAGAAGAGGAAAAAAAGAGAATATTGAGAATATTTAATTGAAGAAAATAAGAAGAGTAAGTCTTGTTTTTCAAATTGTATAACCTACATTATAATACTGAAATAGATATTACATTATTTATTAAACTAAAATATATTTTTGGCCCTTCATAATTTTTACTAAAATTAGTTTTACTCCTTTACTTTTTTAAATATTTATTTTGATCTTAACTCTTAAATTTGAGTTAATGTTGTCCTTCTAAAACAATAATTATTTTTTATTTTGGGAACATAATTTTAAATCCTTATTTTACTGATTCAAGATGCGAAACATGTTTCAATGTATTTATCTACATGAAAACAAAATCCAACTAATGTCCGAATAAAAAAGGATCACAAGCAGGTTATAATTAAGCTTGTCAGAAACAATATCCAAATGTGGAATGATGGTAGGAACTATAACGACTGCACCTATAAGGATTGATTTAATAGTGTTTTTTTTATAGGATTTAATGATGTTTTAAGTATAAGAACAAAATTAAGAATGTATTACACATATTAGAATAAAATTAAGAATGTGTAAGACCATCCTCAATGCTGTATCTTGTTACGGTATTCAAAAAATAGAACGGTTCATATTTGGTATCCGTTGTTGAAGTAGAGTCTTAAATAGCTAGTGATCAAGTGCTTATATGCATGCAAGCACCTTATCTCAAAAAAATGTGAAGCCTTACATGTTTGTAATTTTTGGAAGTGATAAAATATAATGATATGTGCTTATTTGTGGGATCCATTTAATAAAATTTGTAGAATTGCTAGATTAATTGGAGATATAAGGTTCTTAATTTATAAAAAGTAAATAAGTGATGTGTATAATGTAACCCATTTAAGAAGTGAGTTGTTAGGCATGTGGAAGCTCTAAGGGATTAACAGTTCACATAAGACTATTAAAGATGATATCATGGTGGTAGAGACTAATTAAATCGATAACATTTTCATGTATAGAAATCAATTTATAAATTTTTATATAAAAAAAACAAATTAAGAATGTGTTAAAATATGTATTAAGCCTAACAAAATATATATTAGAGAGATCCTGAAGTAAATACATATGAGAGAATGTTGATTGCCAAACAAGGTCCTAATTCAAGGGCTGGTATATATGGAGGATCATATGTTTTCGAGAGGCAAAAGCTTACAAGGGGTCACAATTTGATTACTTTGATGCTCACAATTCGCGGATTTGTGCTTGGATGTTGCAAGATAACGAATAAACATTTGCTTACTGTTTGAGAATTATGTATGAAAGTTATTTACATAGTCAAACTATGATGATCACATACATGTCCACGACTTCAACAGTTGAATCCATCACTTTTTTTTTTTGTATAGGGAAAGCTGCATGGGTTTCCAGAATTGGCAAGCCTCGTCTTGTAGGTTACTCTACTTAGGTATCCATTGCCACATCCCATGCATCTAGTTGATTCAATACCCACGTGGCCCTCCTTCTAGTGGGGGCTACTTCTTTAGGTTAATTTAATTTAAACTAAAGTTGTATCTTGGTGTAAGTGATTTTTAATTTATATGCTTGGTTAAGGTGATTCTTTTAAGCGTTTGTCCCTTCCATGCATCTCGAGGAATTCTACATTCTACACAAGTTATTTTAACTCAATAATGTTATGACGTAGTCGGTGACATACAACTTGTTTTAAATTACATGATACTAGTATTGTATACACTAATGCACATATTTGTTAGTAAAATTTTGAGGTGACATTGTTTGTGGAACGGTTAATATATTTATATTATTAAAGCATGATAATTCAAGAACTTTACACATTAATATTTCCGAATTAAGAAAATTTTGTATACGATGGAATGTACGAGTTGGATATATAAAACCATTTATATATATGTATATATCTATATATAATATATGTACAACTTCCTTATTTTCTTTCCCTTGAACTTATTCTACCAAATAGCTAGCAATGGGTTACTTTAACAAATACTAGTACATTGTATATGATGAAATTTAAATGATTTGAACGGACAACTTTAATGATATTCCTAGGAGCAATATGTATTAATTTTGGAGCCAGTCTAACCAAACTGCATTGAGGCTGGTCAGAGATACATACACGTGATTTAGTACGGGGTTTGTGGTTAGGGATGCCATGCACATTTTTGCATATAGGTTTTGTAGGAGTTGTGCTCACCAATCAGAAAGGTTTAGATTAACTAAAACCACTTGGCATTTGTACCGTAGCTATTTTATTATGGTATCCTGCAATGTAATACCAACAGCACAGATAATTTAACCGAGGAAAATGTTCTTATGCTTCATTTGATTATCATGGGTTGGTTAATTAATACACTTAATTGCTATATAACAGTATAGTTTATTCTTTTTAGTTTTTTCTCAACAGAATAGATTTGTTGAAGCATGGTCATGGGTCATGCCGGAGTAGAGCAGGTGATGGAGCATTTTGATATTTGCGATTAAACACTTTATGTGATACATAAAGAATCAATTATATAATATTTAATTCATTCAATTTGTAGGTTTCCCCCCATAATGAAATAAGATCTTATCAAATAATGAAATAACTAATAAAAATCGCATATTCTTATTTTCCCTTTATTTCTGTTATTTTATTCACTAATCAATGATAGCTTATTGGAGTCTACAATCTAACCCGTTTAAAGGTTAACCTAGTCTAGCCTATTTAGGAAAAAGCCTATGTCCAAACTTTTTTAGCAGTGTTTTTAATTAAGTAGGTCAAGTTGCATGTGCTTTTAGGAAAATATATTAGAATAATTTTTAATAAAATATTAATATATAATACTCTCTTTAAGCTTTTACAAAAGAAATAAATAAACATTTGATTCTTAATTATAAGAGACATGAACTTATTTTTAAATACATTAATTATTTATTCATTACTCTCTGTTATGTTTTATTTGTCTTTTAAGACTTGTATGTAAAAATTGTGAAATGTAATAAATTTTATTGATTCTAGTAACGTTAAAAAAATATTAATTTACATGTAATTTTTATTTGTTAATGAAATTTTGCTAACGCTAATATTAGTGATGAAAATTGAATTTCTTTAACTAATAAATTATTTTCTCGTAGCAGGTTATGAGGTTTTTTATTTTATCCTTTTTTTTTATTTTTACTTCATAATAAATGCATATATGTAAATTAACCAAATATTAGGTAGAAAGTAATAGTAAATTGACAAAAGAGTAATTACTAGTGTCTTTGAACTTTAGAAACGATACATATATAAAAACAAAAATCTTTCAAGAATCCAAAATTAAAAAGAAAATTAAAACCAACAGTTAAATCGCCTTAAACCTATGTATCGAAAAGTACCTTAAACATAACAATAAATGTACAATTTTAATAATAATTACAACCATCAGAGGTAATAATATTCTTAATTATTTTTATCACCATGTTTTACTATTTCATAAAGCCATTGAAATACTTGAACAAATAATTATAAAAAAAAAAACAGAAAAACAAATTAGCACATGTTTAGCAATATAGTGTGACGTATATTAACTACGCGATACAATAATTGAATGAAATTTACTTGTAATATGAATCCCAATCTCACTTAACAGCAATAGAAAATTTTAACTGCTGCAGGGAAACTGTTTGTTAATGTTTATAAACACGTTCTTAATTTAGCTAGGAGTATTTAGTTTGAGAAAAAGTAAAATAATTATTGAAAGAGAATGATACGAGGAAAGAGAAAGCACAATTAGTCAACACTGGCCCCTTTCGTACACGCGTTGATCCGACAGAAGCTGATGGGAATAGCGCTATTTCTGTGCATGTCCTTCCTAATCCTTTTCTAACCTAAAATTAAGTCAAAACAAATAGGGTTTTCAAATGCTTAATAATAACCTTAAAATTTTAATGTTAGTAATAAGCTATTTTCTAGTATTTTTTATTTGTATGAAATATTAGTTAAAAAAATTAAAATGCATATATAATTATGTAAGTGCGTATCCATTGCTCTAAAAATAAATGAAAACAATTCGTGTCGTGTGTGCTGTTATGAGTACACTGTCAAGTGCCAGTCTTATCAAGAGTTTAGGGTATTTTCATTATGTCGTTAATAATATTTGACAATTTTTCTGTCAAGTTCAACAAAAAGGTCTTTTTTTGCCGGAGTAATTGAAGTTAAAATATATTTATGAGTGTGTTAATTTGATGGAAAAATGAAGAGATTTTTTATAAAAGAAGTACGGTGAAAAATTGTTGTATATTAATATTACTTACATATAAAATTAGACAAGTTATCGTGAGCGTGTTAATTTGGATAACTAGTCAAAACTCAGTTTCACATTATTTATGAGTTTGGATGATTTTTAAGATTCCAAAATATATTTTGCAATAAGTAAAATAGATTTTGGATATAAGACAGGTAGAATTGACTCTATCAAAATTTTCTGTTAAATTCTTTCACAATTAATTGTTACAAACACACTATGACACAAGATTTTGAGGAAACATAAGAAGAGGAACAGAGTTTTGAGTAAAGAACCATAAGAAAAAAGAGAAAAATAAGAAAAAAAAACAGGAGCAAAAAAGGAAGCAGTGTTCTAGCTAATATGGACAAGGTGCCATTATACTTTGATTGTCTGAAGGAATATATTATAGCACTTTTTACATATGTCACAGGTCATATCTTTGGAACAATCGATGTTGTACATTACTTCCAAGTTCCAACCTTGTAATTTTAGTAGTGCATTCAATGTGCTAAGCCTAAAAGCTCTAGGCTCTAGCACAAGTTAATTGGGGCAGGTGAAATCCAGGAATTGGTCTGGTAAGTGTGAGACATTGCCATGCAAGTGTTGGTGGTCTTCATCATTCTCTGAGTTGTTTTTCTTGGCTGCCCATGCCTCGTTTGCACTAAGATTAAATCAATTGTCCATGTGTGCCACAGGATCCTACATTTAATTTCATCCACAAAACTACAATAGTCTTTTTCCTTTTGTTTTTTTCCTGACTAATCACAAAGCACAATAGGGAATTGCTAAGGAAAATAGTTCCTTTTATACGCACTCTTTGAACAAGATTAGCCTTTCAAGTTCCAAGACACATGCCCTTTGCATATCAAGTTAGCAAAATATCTATTAGGGGAAAATATCAGATTTGGCTTAGGCACAAATGTTACCATATTAATGGTTGCTAGTACATTTGTGATATGCAACCAGATCGACATGATCAAGACTATGTGCGCAATTGTAGCTTGGTGGTACGAACTTTAGTAATATTCTAGTCTAGTGGGACTTAGGAACCTAAATAATAGTAGTGATATTGTACTAAGTTAGGAAGTCCATATATCTTTTGCTGATATATGTTTGCTTCTTTAGTTTAGCTTCCTTTAGATCACCATAAGATTCATATATAGTATTTGTGATCATGCTACAACCTTGCTTTCAATCTATTGAATTTTATGATTCTGAATCCGTTCTCCATTAAGTGATGGCAGCATTTAATTGATCTTTTGATCGTGTCCTTCATGAATCTACTATTCAAGTTGTGTAGAGATTGTCTCCGTCTCTCTCTCCAATCCTATGAAGATCAGCATTTATGTGATCTAATGGTTAATACCATGACACGCAATATCCTATTCAGTAATAACCGGCAAAATTTTCTCAACCATGTGTTTTTGTTTATGAAGGAAGAAAACTCAAACGAATTACGAAGTAATAATGGGAATATATTAGAGAGAATGTCTTTTATGCTATATACATACATATATTTCAGGGGGAGATAAGGGTACAAAATAAATAATAATAATTTAACAATAGAATGAACAAAGAGGGCGAGGGGAAGTATTTGGTCAAAATTGGAGACACGTATTGGGAATGAAGTAATGGTAAGACAATTAGGTCATGTTTAGGGACTTGCATACAGAAGAAAAATCTAGCTACCCTCAATTAGGCCATGAAATTCATCAAAATCTCATTAAGTTTTCCAATCCCAAAGCTCAACCCTCATTGGTTTTCAAGATCTGTTCACAAGGAACTTTACTAGTTACTAGTTAAAAAGTACCTCCATTACCTTTGACACACCTGGCACCTTGCTCTCTCTCTCATTGTCAGTATCATCCAACCATCATAATCACCTTTTATCCTCACATTATATATTTATTGCTACACCTAGGTAGTACTTTCAGCTTATGCACTCTAAGCTCATTCATCTCCCCCTACCTTTTAGCCTTACTCCTTCCACAATGAAGGTAAGTCTTCTCATTGTGCTACCAAGTATGTGTGAGAGTCAGAGATTGTTATCTTAATTTTAGTGTTGGAGAAGTGTTTCTGTGATATAATCTGAATGTTTTTTGTCACTTGCAGTTCCTCAGCTGGATGCAAAATAAACTTGGTGGAAAACAAGACAACAGAAAACCAAATACACATACTACTACTACTACTACATGTAAGTCTTTTATACTATTCAGTCAATTAGTTTTTCCTTGTGTCAATGCATGATGTTTCTAGCACCAATAAGATGCAAGAATTCACTCATTGTCTGATACACTTAAAAACACACTTGCTTCTCACTGAAGGAAGGGTGACTTGAGTCGAAACATATAGAGAAAGACAGGGAGAAGACATGTTTATATGTTCAGCATATTTACTTTTTTGTTTGGGAGAAAAACTCTCTCTCAAACTTCATTTTCTTTTTTCAAAGTTTCCAATCAAACTACATAAAAAAATAAACTTTATATCAAAGGTGTCTCGTATGTGGGGATATTAAGAACTTGAAAATGTTATATTGGTTGGTATATATATATATAACAATTATTTATACCTTTAAGATTGAAGAATAATTTTAGTAGATTTTTAAATGTTAAAACTTAGAAGAGTTAATTTATATAGTTTTTTTTCCTTCAAATTTTGTTTGATAAGCAAAACCCACTACCTGCTAACAAGTTGGCACCCTAGTAGTTGTAACTTGATCCGAGCTCAACTTAGCTAATGGTATTTACAAACTTTCAGTTGAATAACATTAATCCTTTCCTTGGGAATCTTATAATAAATGTTTTCCTTTGGTTTTCTGCTCAGATCATGCAAAACAAGAGCCTAGAGAAGAATTCAGCGATTGGCCTCATGGTTTACTAGCAATTGGAACATTTGGAAATAAGAGTGAAATCAAAGAAGACTTAGATGACCAAAATACACAAGAGGATCCATCTTCATCAGAGGAAATAGCAGACTTCACTCCTGAAGAAATTGGGAATCTACAAAAGGAGTTAACTAAACTCCTGAGACGAAAACCCAATGTGGAAAAGGAAATTTCTGAGCTCCCTCTGGACAGATTTCTTAACTGCCCTTCAAGCTTGGAGGTTGATAGGAGAATCAGTAATGCACTATGCAGTAAATCAGAAGATAAGGAAGAAGATATTGAGAAGACACTGAGTGTGATAATTGATAAATGCAAAGACATTTGTGCAGATAAAAGAAAGAAAGCAATTGGGAAGAAATCCATTTCTTTCCTTCTGAAGAAGATATTTGTTTGTAGAAGTGGATTTGCTCCAACACCTAGCCTAAGAGATACCCTTCAAGAGTCAAGAATGGAGAAGGTACCCTTTTGTTTTTCTGACAACCTTTCATTTTCCTAACTAGGTGGAGAAATTATTGTATCGTATGAGATCACCACGTGTTCATGATTCAAGTCAATCTCCATGTGACAAGTAGTCGAGTTTTTCAAGTTATGAGAGAGTTAATAAAACTTTGTCATGTATCACATAGAAATTGACCAGAGCTATTAGCATGTGGAGGTCTGGTCTCGGACCATAGATTAATTTCTAGACTAGGTGCTATTCCAGTTTCTCTTTGCTTTAGCTTTTACTCACCTGTGATATATAAAATAAACAGCTTTTGAGGACAATGCTTCACAAGAAAATTTACACCCAAAATTCTTCTCGGTCACCGTTGGTGAAGAAGTGCATAGAGGATAAGATGACAAGGAAGAGGAATGAGGATGAATCAGATGAGAGAAATGGTGATGGCTGTAAATGGGTCAAGACTGATTCTGAATGTAAGTTGCATTTTGACAAATGCCACATCTTAATGAAAACCATGGTAGAAATAAAAAAAAAACCTTACTTAAGTTGCTATGATTAATCATATCTTTTTTTCTTTTCGTGCAGATATTGTTCTAGAGATATAAATCTTCCTTCTTATTTAGTAGCTGTTCAGGTAATCATTAATTCATATACATATATATAAGTAGCAGTATCATAGTATGTCAATCTCATAATACTAAAATTTGAAAATTGAGTAATTGACAATTTGCTTTTTTCACCTCAGAGTCAAGCAAGAAGCCAAAGATATATATGTACATGATGATGGAGGGTAGAGACTAGGGAGTGGAGCTCATATTTTTTAAATGAAGTTTATCTGTGATATGAACCAAGAAATGAGTGGTGCATACTGCAGAGCAGCATCTCTGTTTTGTTAATGCTGCTTCCAGCTATTTTTTCATGGTTGTGTCTGCGAACGCGGAACAACTCATGTTGTGGAAAATCATACAGTGAATTATGAATTTCTGATCTGCAATGGCAAAGCTAGACATTTTGTACGCTGTACACACTTTTCATCCCTTTTTTTACTCCACTTTGTCACATGCTCTCCTTGTAACATGTTGGCAACTAAAGAATAATACTTATTTTTATACATAGATTTGATTTTGTTAGTTGTTACATCACTAATGGCCTGTTTGAATTCACGTCTATTTTGTTGATTCTGAATCTTTAGGATGAGTAGGATTCCCATTCAATGTGTGCAAAGTGCAGTTCACACAAACCAAATACGCTCCAAGTCATCTAATATATTATAATACTACTTTTTTAATAAATAAGAAAAATTGATAAAATAAATAACATAAGAAAACAAAGAAATTTAATATAAAAGCTATCCATTATATGACTACGAGACAAGATATAAAAAGAATAAATAATATATATATTTATAGTGTAAAAAAATATTATCATCAAATCACATATCATTATATATGTTAAAATTATTATCTTTTATTATAAAAGTTAATAAATACACATTATCAGTGTATGATTTTTACAATGTCAAGTGTCAAACAATTAGAAATTATGTTTACTATAAATTGTAATCTAGAACTACAAATTTGTTAATTAAAGTTTAATAATCAAGCAACTTTAATACCTCATGGTGTGTTAGTTTATTCGGTCATTATCTTACAACATAATTGATCACAAATTAAAAATTATATTATATTATTAATACATAATTTTTTTCTCTTATCAACGATACAATAAATACCAAATTAAATTTATATAAAATTATTGATAAATAATATATATACTAATAATATAATTTTTAAAAATATTATCATTTAAACACATACTATCATATGTAATAAATTTATTGATTTTTAATATATTTGTACTAAATATATAATTTGACAACTTTTACACTCATGCCAATTAAACTTTAAAATTTTTAAATATATAATATTGAATATTTCTTAAAAATAAATATT
>PYAF01001402.1:695721-717901 GCA_007407185.1 Glycine tomentella | reverse complement strand
GCACTCGCGGAGGTAACCGGAGGAGACCATGCGCTCGGCGATGCAGCGGAGGTCGTAGACGGCGTCGGGGGGGATCAGATCGATCTCGCGGATGCTGCTTGTGGAACGGTAACTGCTGCTGTTAACGGAGTTAACAGAAGAGTGAACAGAGGAAGCAGCGCCGTCACTGTTGAAACGGAAAAGAGGAGTAGTGGTGGTGTTTTGGTTGGAGTCAGATTCTTCTTCTGTGGTTTCTTCGTTGGTGAGAGGGTGTTTTGGGGAAGAGGTGGTGGAAAGAGAGTCTAGGGTTTGGGAGGGTTCGTCTTCGGAGGAGGGATCGAAGGGGTTGGTGTGGGAGATGAGGATGTTGCGGAACTCGTCTTCTAAGCGGGCCATGGCGATCTGGATGGCGGAGTTCACTTTGTCGGAGGAGACGGAGACGGAGGAGAGGGAGCGCTGGATTTCGTCGACTGCTTGGAGGTAGAGATCGGCCTCGTCGCGGTCACCGCCGCCGGAGAATATCATCTTGTCGCGGGCATCCTCCGACGCCGTCGAGTCCCAGCGCAGGATGATCTTCTCCGCCGTCTCAAGCGGGAGGCTCTCCATTATTAGAAAAAAGATGGATAGGTGGCTGGAGAATGGAGATAGTTTTTTGTCTCAATGTCAGTGAGAGAGAGAGAGAGGCTGCGGGAAAAGGTGGCGTTTTGTTTTGGGTATATTGCGTTGCCTATGTGGAAAATATACAAGACTTGTGTTGTGGGACATATAATTGCTCGACTCATTTGACTTTTTTAAATGCATGCCGTTGGAATCTTCACAGTCCATTCCGGTCAGCCAATTTTGGTGTTCTCCTTTTTTGCATGGTTGGTTTTCATAATCATTTCTTTTTGTTACCCTTAATTACCCCGAAGTTGTGGAGGTTCCTTTTTCGCTAAGCTTCATGTAATTTTTTGTTAGTTTCTAAACTAAATAAGTTGGATGTAATTTTTCTTACATTATATATTTGCGTGTGCTTTGGACGGTTAGTTTCCCGCTTTGTCACCATTACCTCGTTCCCTTTCCTTTAGTTGACTGACTCTAATGTGTTGCCAGGCGGCTTGGCTGCCCTAGAAAGTGAAATTAGTGTTTGTTTGGGTGTTAAATGCTTCCATTACGTTGCTTCTTTTGTGGATATATGTATATAGTGTTAGTACAATTGTAATTTGCAAGGTGTGTCACATGATTTACTGATATAGCACGAGTTTTTTCCGATGTTTCCATCCTTGGTTTACTTGTTTGTCACTATTATTATTCATTAATTATAAAACAGTGAATCTATTAATTGCTTCAATGACTTTTCCTTTTCCATTTGGTTCTCGAGCTATGTAATTTGTAAAATTGAAGGTCATTGATTATTATGAAGCAGGAATATATTCCCCTGGACTGTAGTCACGAACAAGAAAAACATGTGTTTCCCCATATGCGGGGAGTTTCCAATTGAAACACTAGGGTTTTAGAATTTATGAAGGCTAATAGACTATGTGGGTTCGCTTTATGCTCCTCAATAATCGCCACATGAATGAGGACCCAGTTGGGTTGCTAGTTGCTATAGCTACCATTGGAGTTTTGAGAAACGATTGGCTGATTGACTCGTACGTTCAACAAAAGGCCAATGCAGTCTGCAGACCCCTTTACCCTCAACCCCACTGCACTATCAACCATGAACATTTTCGTGGTAGGGAATACTTATGCACCCAATTATGCATTATCAATTCATCATGTTGTGTGAGACAAAAATTAATAGTATAAAACCAATTAATCAAATCTTCTTTTAGGGTGAAGTATCACTGAGATCAATTTGCATAATTGCTTCGGTTTTAGTGTAAAATCCCTCATTTTGCTGCTCCCTCACAAACCCCCAAACAAGGGTATGAACCCATTAAAAACTTACCTGTGCTGTGGAAATTCTGAATCCATCCATCTTCAGTCAGTATCTGAATCAAACCTTGTTCCCTTTCAGCACCTCCCTATATAATGTAATTCCAGAGGTTTCATTAGAAAGGACAATAGAGAACTGGGAAGCGAGAAAATAAATAAGACATGCCCTAACGTAGAAAAAATAATGCACAGGTTCTGGATGGAACGTTTATCAACAATCATGCATGACATAATATCATCAGGATAGCCCCAAAAGGACCAAGGTCTTTAAATTACATTGGATGAAATTCCAACATCATTGTACTTCATAAAATTTCTAGCTAATCAAAACTATTCATACCTTCTAAAACAAGTCTTTATTCAAAATCCATTGCACTACAGCAAATAAATATGTCACGAATCAGACACATGTTTGCTTTTTTTGGTTTAGATAAGAGCTCATGTATCCTTTACTACATTGGAGCGGTCTGAGAGATAGATAGAATCACTACGCGACAAAATTCTCAAAATATACTTAAAGAATTAAAATGTTCTCATATAAGAAGGGTGTTTGATTAGAAATAAATGAGATAGGAGAGAGAGAAAAAAAATTTCTTCCACTCTTCTTACACTACGTAACACCAATATTGACATAATTTGCCATCATGGACCCAGTCTCTTGACAAATCTGTAAGGGAAACCCTTTTAAAGACTATGTGCTTTACAACAGGTAGTGGTCAAATGTTAGAGGTGGTCAAGGGTCATGAAGTTTGAATTTAATTTAAGCATTTTATTTTAATCAAATATCTAAAAAGTTACTTTAAAAATTCATTTCTCTAACAAATTTTTTAACTAATAAAAAATTTAGAAACTAACTAAAATAATATGTAAAAAACACTCGTAAGCATATTTTACGTTATATAATTTTATTAGTTACTTTTAGCTAAATCCATTGATATTTTCTGTTTTTTTCTCATCTATACACTCTAATTCGGCCATGTACGGAATGCTTAAAAGATGTAAAACTGTAAATAAAAGGTAATTCGTAAATTTCATATCATCAATTTTGTTAGTACTATTTATTAGTCTTTTTTCTATTCAATTAGTTCCGTTAACTCATTAATTGTTCTGGGCAATCGGTAGCGGTAGCATAGTGTAGCAATCATGCAAGACGGTCATTATCAGAATCATTGATGGGCAGTTTTCTAAGCCAATGGTTTCTAAGACCAATTGAATTTGAGTCACTTCCTGTTGCCACGAATTTCCATTACGGCATTACCAGTACTACCTTCTTAGTTCTTATCCTTAATTTCTCTAAAATTTTAACAAGAAAAAAAAAAGTTAAGTAAGATCGGCTGCATATATAATAGACTCAATAATAAATATTCATAATCACTAAGAAACAACAAAACTTTTATCTCAATGACCATACATAGCATACATTCAATAAGATTCACGAGGCTAATTTTGTCATGACATTTAAATTAATCAAAAGTTGTAAAAAAATTTATCAAAGTGTGCATTTATTTAAGAAAAAAAAAATGTAAGTGTGAAAGTTTATTTTCTTTTATAAAGAAAATGTGTAAGTATGAAATACGAATGTGTAAGTATGAAATATTTTTTTTTTCTTTCATAAAATGATGTGTCTCTTTTCAGAGTTGCGTCTTTTGGTACCAAAAGACATAAGATGATCTATAATCAAAAAATGATTGTGAATTTCTTCTATAAAGAGTTGTTTTGCTTGAACAAAAAAGACATAAAATGATCCATCTAAAATCAATATGCATGCAGGAAAAAAAATTGTCTAAGTGTTTCCATTCATATTGCTTCCTTTCTTACCTTATGCACAAAGAAAATTAAATATATATATATATATATATATATATATTATTACGTAAATTATCATTCACAAAAATTTTGATCCTCAAATGTGCAAATCAAATTAAGAGACTTCATTATATTTTGAATTTGTTATTACATCTAATTGCATCCATTTTTTCAATAGATTGATGATGTAAATCGAACTTAAAGCTTAATGTTTCATACACACTTTAGAGACTTGTATTTTTTTGTTTGTTATTTCTTTGTTGTAGAACAATCAACACTATTTTTCAACAATTTTTAAGTTCGATAATATTTAACAATAATGGTTGCAACTCTGAAGGAGGTGACTTTTGAAATTGTCAAGCTTAAGGGTTTAGTGGTGAAAACTTTGTTAATTGACAAAAGAAGATACACTTCCCTTCTTAAAAATTTGAATGTCGTATATCAGTATTTGTATTGAACACTCTAAGAGCAATAGACAGAGAAGATGAGATCGTTGTTGAAATTTGTGAGAAACATAAATGGAACAGCGATGACTATATTTGCATGGGACATAATATTTTAAATATTGTATTTGTGACACATTGTTTAATGTATATCAAAATTTTGGATTAGCCAAGAAACTCTGAGAAAAAATTAAAGCAACGATGAACAATACAAGTAAAAAATATCTTGTTAGTCATTTTAATTATTAGATGATTGATTGTAGATCAGTCATCAAACAAAATGCATGAAATTTGACGTATTCTTAATAATTTCAATTTGAGAAAAGCACTAACTCTCATTGATGCATACCATGTATTGATCTTGGGAAGAATTAAGATTTTACTATTACTTAATAAGTATAGGTTCAAGTCTATATTTGAATATATTCTCCAAAGGTGGAATGTTTGTAAGGAAGATATACTTTTGTAAGAATATGTTCAAACTCAATGTAATTAATTAATAATAATAGTAAGTCTATTTCTTCTTATATTAATTTGAGTCTTGTAATATATGGCATATTCAATTGGAACATGTTAATTTTAAGAAAATAGATAGTATGACAAATTCGTGTTTCATTCCTAAAAATTTAGAATTTCTTATGCATGTAACTTGTATGTTAACTAATTAAGATAACAAAACTCTCCTTTCAAAAGTTGAAATAAATTTTAAAGTGTTAGATTTGTTGATTTCATATGTTTGTGTTGACTCACCCACAAACAGTAAAAGATACTTTGTGTGTGATTTGCATGGTTGACTCACCACAAATATGGTAAAAGATACTTTGTGTTTTCTTTTTGACTAAATGAATGGAAACTAGAAAAAACGAGGCCAATTTCGGCAAAATCGAAATTAGTTCAAAATCATAATTCTTATATGTGGGTTATGCAAAGAATTATGTGAGTGTGAAGATCCCAGAAAATTAATTAGTAAGTTTGCTCTAAGATTTCTCGATCTTTTATAAAAGTAAAAATAAAAAAGTTTGCTCTAAGATCAACAAAAGAAAAGAAGCGATAGTGGATTATTGTAGTTTAAAACTATAATTTTAGGTTAAGTTTTATTGTCATTTTTTGCACCTCTAGTTAATTAAGGGTAGTGTTTGGTAAAATTGCATGCGTTTAATAAAAAGAAAAAAAAAAAGATTTAATCTATGTATGATATTAACGATAATGGTGAGAAAAAAAGATACCAAAGACAACAATAGGAGTAGGAAAATAGTTGAACAATGTGGAGTAAGTTTAGAAATTGTGATAAAGTTGGGAATTGAAAACAATAAAGTTTAGTTATATTAAAATTTTATAAAATTAGGCATTAAAATTATAATTTAATTGTTTTAAAAACTCTAAACATCATAGCTATAATTCTAAAGTTTAATTGCAATTCAAAACCTCGACTCGATGCAACAAATGGACGCTTGAATAAATTACTAATCTTTTCTATAATTTGTATTGCACAAATCAAGCATATTGCAAGCTAGCTAAGCACGACTTCGCTTAGGCTTGTCCCTAGTCCCCATGTTAGAAAATATATTAGTCAGCAATTAATGTTCGCTTTATATTGAACGACATGTGCATTTCACGTAAAAGGAATATTCACGCATTTAAATAATCAATGGCATTGCCACGGGAGGGAGCAAGAGAGATTTTCTTACAATTTTACGAGTATGGTGAGCAAAAATTAGTACCTTTTTTAATAAAAAAAATTTCAGGAATCTTGTATAGTGTGGGTTCAAGGCGTTCTCCTCCTTCAACAAATTGTTTTTTTACTAAAAAAAGACAAAATGGTTGAGAATTTAGAGTTGCACGAGTGGTGGTGCAAGCAAATCATTTGAAGATATCGCAATTAAATTTTTTGGGTGAAATTTACTAAATTAGACGAAACTTCTAGAAGTACAACATGTTAGCATGTCCCACCAGGTAAAAAAAAGTATAGTATGTTATTAATTAAAGATTATTATTTTGTGAAAAGGTAGAATATGTAACTTTTTTAATTTTTATCCAGTTGGTAAAAGGCAGAATGTAAGTCAATAGTACTGTACATAAGTATTGTTACTACATGCATATTGCATATATAGGTTTATACATGACAATGCAATGGGAAGACAAAAAGAAATTACATCTGTGTGATATAAGAGAAAATATAAAAAAAGTTGAAAGTGTTCATTATATGTGAGCTTATAATCGTCACACCAATGATTTAACAATGTGATGCGACTTTTAAATATAAATCAAATTATATATTAAATTTATTATACTTTAAAAAAAAAAATAGCAATAGCACAACTATTACCACGGTTCACTAAACCTAAATAAAACAAGAACGATGTAGAAAACAACAACGGTAATATGAACAATAATAATTATATAAAAAAAAATAGTCGGTCATGAACTTGATTAGGAAATACATGGTTGAATTCTGAAAGAAGTAATTGAAATAGGAAAACAAAACAAAAGATTATAGGAATTTGGCTCGACTGCACATATTTAGAAAATTAATATTAACAAATAGCTTTAAAGTTATAGATTTATATTTTATAGTATAGAGATTTGAAAAAATAAAGTCATGTGAGTAGAGCCAGATCAGCGTCTGGACTCAATCATGAAAAAAATGTTATTATGGTTATGGCACCTAAAAATTCGATGACAGATAATAAGGGATATCCAAATTTTGCAGAATGGAGGAGTATGCCAGGATATGCTGAGACTTACGAGTTTGAGCCTTTCAATTAATTTATGCATTTCAATGAACGTCCAGGTCCAGCTGTAGTATGCTGTGAACATTAGCATATGGTTGACTTAAGCAACATTATTATTTATATAAAATTTTGTCCTCTTCTCTTTTATTCAGTCACCCATGGAAACAAATCTGTCCTCTTACAACTTTAAAAATGATAAAGAAAAACCCTGCCATTCAAAGTTGTTTGTAAATTATTTGTCCAATCCTCATCAATGAATCACACCACAGCTATAAACTACCATTAGAATTAATATTTAGGCTTCCAAACCTGGGAAGGAACTAATGGGTAAACGTAAACCAGTCACGGTTGAGATTTTTTTATTATTATTGAGAAATGTTAATCAGTATCATTGAAATATTATTAAGAAATTAAAAATAGAATTTTTTTTATTAAAATATGTAACATTATGTTGTTTATAAAAAAACTTTCTCTTTTATGATCTCGATAGTAAATATTTGTTTTTTACTTTTTAAATTAATATTCTCACAATATTGGTTAGTAACACCCTTATTTATTTTGTAATTTGTGCATGTTAAGATTGGGCATTAACTATTTTTTTTCTGAATAGACTAGGTATTAGCTAGGCCGTTTACTAACTCATTTTTGTTTATCTAGCATATATTAAATGGATTTGTAAATCTGTTACTGCAAAACGCGTTAATCAATTAATGTAGAATTATTTCTAGTATCAAATTCGACTCTTGTATATGTAAGGTATACAAAATTGCCTCCAATAAAAGAAATACTTAAATTTCCTAAAAAATATTCCTTAAATCATGCGTTATTATCTCATGAAATTGTTAAATATGTATTCTTAAATTTTATTATTTCAGTTCCCTTTTGTATTTGGTTCTCGTACTAAATGATAAAAAAAAAAACTTAATTCTAATTGACTTTAATGATTAGAATTAGTAAATAAAATCCAATATTTTAAATAATTTATTCTTTAAATAGGGAAATAAAAAACTATAAAGCCAAAAAGAAAAGTGTTTGGTCCACACTCAAATAATATGTGAACATAAATGGATTGCCAATTTGTAAGCTAACACACCCAAGTTAACTTTTTTGTTGTGGCCCGTTTAAAATAGGCTCACTTTTTTGTGGTGCAAAAATGTTGCACAAACTTAGTTATGTTCGCTTTTTTCAAGCTGCAACCCAATTAACCCATTGCACACCGAGTCAATGCGGACCGAGTTGACTCGTTGTTCATTTTTCAATAGGCTTAACAATAGGGTAAAACATGTGAAATTTGGTTCAACCCAGATTTATCTTTAATCTTTTTTTAATGGATTAAATAGTAATTTTGGTCTTTTATTTATATTATTTAATTTAATTTAGTCTACTATCTTTAAAAAATTTAATTTAGTTATCTAATTTTAAAAAAATTGCTCAAATGTTATTTTTTGGTTCAAATTGACACCAACAAAGTTAATAAAATCAAAAAGGAAGGACAACATTGGATAATTTTTTTTAAAATAAATTATCAAATTGAACATTTTAAAAATAAAGGGCCTAAATTGAATAATAATTGGTAAAATAAATTATAACTATGTGTAATATTTAAATAATTTTCTTTATTTATCTTAAAAATATGTTAGATGAACTCAATATTATCGAAGCTGCTTGTTCCATGTCTCCTCTATTGTTCTTGATTCTTGTCCACCCTCAATTTGAATCTCCTTTATCCTTCTAACGGCTTCTTCCATGTCTAACCGCCGCTGAGGGTTGCTTTCAGTGCAAGCAGCACCAATGTGGAGGAGTTGCTCCATCTCACCAAGCCAATTTCTAGAGCTTGCAATCTCAGGATCAAGCACTTCTGTTTCCCTTCCCTCAGAGATAGCAGTTTCAACCCATTGCACCACATCGGCTCCTCCCTTTCCATTGCTGAGATATTGAGAAGGGAACTTCCCTGTGAGTATCTCAATTATCACAACCCCGAGACAGTAAACATCACAACTTCGTGAAACTTGGCCATGTTGTGCTGCCTCTGGTGCCTTGTAAGCAAATAGTGTGTTTGCAACGCTTGAAGGGTTAACCATGTGGCTGAACCCGTAATCTACAAGCATTGGTTCATTGTCTGGTCCAAGGAGAACATTGCTGGACTTGAGATTTCCATGTGGGAGATCCAAGGAAGCAAGTTCTGTGTAAAGATAACGCATTCCTTCGGCAATTCCTCGTACAATCTTCATACGAGCTGGCCAATCTAGCTCAGCATGTGATGGTCCCCTATCACCTGCAAATAGAGAAATTCAATGATACTTTTGGAAATGTATGAGTTTTGGTCCTGTTATTAAGAAATTCCCTTCTCTTGATATGTGCAAACTCATTTAACTATTGGCGCAAATATTAACTGTACCATGATCATTAGATTAATTTCTCTGAATACCATAGCAACTCTCAGTTCTTGTTTGACAAGAGTTTATTTTTAACAAATGTCAGTTGAAGTTGTTTATCTAATTGATGCATCGTACCATATTTGAAAAGGACAAAACTTAGATAAAATTCTTTAAGAGTACTTTGTCTTGTTCTCTAATCAGTATTAGATTTTCTCTTAATAAGTGAGTCCAATGTTGATTTTTAATACAGACCTTTATCATATATGCAGATTGTGGAGGTGAAACTCCAATTTATATTAGAGAACTATACTACAAGTATAGTAAGGAAAACTGCATCTAAATTTTGTACATGTGAAAATGTTGAGTTGAAGTTGAAGTTAGGAAGAATAAGCCTTACCATGCAGAGAAAACAATAGACTGCCTCTTGGAACATACTCAGAGATCACTAGTTTCTCATCCTTTCTGAAATGATAAGCTAAAGGGGTCAATATATTCCAGTGCTTAAGCTTTGTAAGCTTCCTCATCTCTGCATCAAAATCATCTTTCTCCAGAACATTCATTTCTCTAGTCCTCTTCACCACCACTGCCACTCCATTAGCCATCACGGCCTTGTAAGAAGATCCAAAGCTTCCATTTCCAAGCACTTCCGCGGCCGCTCTCATCAAATCGGGCAACCCAAACACGCCCTTCTCATCATTCACCGTCACAAGCTCTCCAACATTTTTGCTCTGAGAAGATATAGATCCCCTTCTGGACGATGTTTTTTTCATTGGTGTACTTGAAGTTGAAGCTGCATCCAAAACCCTTTTAATTGGTGCAGTCACTTGAACTTCCACTACACCACCTTCATTAACTTGTTGTCCAAGTATATTATCAAAATTCTCCTCCTTCTTCTTTCTCCTTGATCTCACAATTAAAAACACAACTAGTAAGACAAGAAACACACCCGCCACTATAATGCCAGGAAACTCGAATGAGCTACTACTATGTGCCACAGAAGGCGCATGGTCACCAGCAACATTGTCTTGTGCATCATCAATGGGACTAGGACTTGGGATCTCCATTGTCTTTTTACATGATTTCCCTAACTTCTCATCACAAAGACCAGAATTCCCTGAAAAAGAACTCTCATTGAATCTCAACAAACCAGCAGGGATTCCACCTTCCAATTTGTTGTTCGAGACATCGAATATCAACAACGACGGGTTACTCAGATCGGGAATGTTTCCACTAAACTTGTTGTTCTCAAGGTGCAACTCCATAAGCTGAGGAATATCGGCCAACGACGATGGAATCTTACCCGTAAATTGGTTATCAGATAGCCACACTTTCTTCAAAGACCTCATTTTCTGGAAGTATTCCGTGGGAATATCCCCAGAAAACTTGTTTCCTTGCAAATATAAGGACTTCAGGAATCCAATTCTGTTGAACTCGGGCATGGGACCTGAGAAAGAATTGTTGTTGAGGCCTATGTATCGAAGACCCTTGAGTTCAAGCAATGGATCAACGTGTATTTCCCCTACTAACCCCATTCCTCCAAGGCGAAGCCCCGTGACGACGCCGTTGTTGCAAGTTACACCTTCCCATTGATCTTCTTCACTGCAAGGTGCAGAACCGGGGATCCAATTATCCAAAAGTTCAGCGTTGGAAAAGGAGCTTTTGAGACTCATCAAAGCTTCAGCTTCTGTCATGGAATATATTACAGGCAAAGTCACGATGATGATGAGAGTTGGCTGGAGGATTATTGCCGGAACTATGGCCATTACTTTGCTCAAGATTTGAGAACTATGGAATGTGTTTGTGATTTTTTTTCTTTCGGGTCATTGCTTTCTGCTATTTTCTCGTTTTTCTTTTCCCTTAGCTTTTTTGTGAGCCCTAGCGTGCATGCATGCATGGTGAGGGGGTCTCTTTTGAGAAAATGCAAAGATAGCCTCTCAATGATAGAACCCTCTGGCCTCTAGGGAAGAGAGAGAGAGGGAGTTGGAGTTTTGGTTGAACAAGTCAAGAGGAGTTAAAAACCGCAATATAATTATAGTATGTTACTAGTATTGTAACCGTTTGTGTTCCAAATTTTAATGTTATAGTTGGTGTAAATCAAAATACTTATCTATTTTATCGGTAAGTTATAAGTACCTGGTTATGATTTTGATATATAGAACACATGTAACTTTTTACATGTTGTTAATCATATTTAAGTTGGATAGATATTTTTTAAAATTATTTAATGTAATTATATACTTAAAATATGAATCTAAGATTAATTAAAATAGAATAATCACACGCTAATTAATTTGCACGCTTAATATATACCTAATTATTATTATTATTAGAATATGAGTAGTACTAAAACTCATGCATTTTTATATTACATTAGATGAATGAAAGTACCAATGATTCATTCAGATATCTCTATTGTCTAGGATTAGATTCTTGAGAGATGAAATATTTTCCAAAATAAGTACATATGATAATAGCCATATATATGAAAGGCCTTAAAACCTAAATCACAAACACAACGATGTAAGTGGATTGTAGACTTTTTCATTAAACTAGGTATTTTTTGAAGAAAAAAAATAACAAAAAAGTATAATATGAAAATAATTTACATAAAATGGTTATTTTCTAAAGTCCATTTCTCTTGTAGTGGGAAGAATCCTCCAAATGATGCCTCCAAGTGATAATCATTTTTTACATTATATATAATTAATGTAAAAAATACTTTCAACATCGATTATTAAGTATAATTAATAGAATAAAATATCTTCTATATCAATTATACATATACATTGATATAAAAAAATTGAAAATCATTAACATTTGAGAATATTACGGAGGATAATTTTTCCTCCTACAGCACAAACAAGTGTCAGAAAATAATCCTTGTATTGTAAATTATTCTCATATTAAACCTGCTGGGTAAATTATTTTGTTTTCACCCGATTTCATAAAAATAGTCGTGGATTGTGAGATGATCCAAAAGCACACTTCGACGACCGATATGAGTGTTATAAATTGAATAAGTTCAGTTAAATAGGAAAAGCTCTTTCAACGTTCATTATTTTATCATCAAGATTTTACTTGATGGAAGTAAATTATTTGGCATGATCTGTGAGTATATTAGATGATTGATAATAAAAAGTACCGTTGATCTAAACAAACCAATGCCTCTAATGGCTAAACCCCGTTTGATTGTTTTTTAAAACACCCTTCTCAACTTTTTAGATTAGATCTCATAGAATTATATGGGTTTGGGCCATTTGTTTTTTCATCAAGAATCTTCGAATAAGCACAATGGAGCATGATTAATATTTGACACAAAGACATGCCTCTGTATGGAAGAAGAAAATTGAAGGGAAAAAAAGAGTAAATAACCAAATTGACGCTACCAAGTTGGTCTTAGATAAGAAAAAATTAAGTTTAATTCCTGAATATATAAAAATTACCATAGATTAGTTTTATAGACAATTTAATGATAAAATGATTTTTAAACTTTGTAATTTAATGTATAATTGGTTTTCAAAAAATATAAATTATTATCAAATTAGTCAAAAATATTATAACTTAATAATAAAATGGTCTTATAAGTTTAACATTAAGGATTAATTTATCGTATTTTTTACATATTTAAAGATTAAGTTTGTATTTTTTTATCTTTCCAATTATCACCGATCACACTTTCTCGAAAACAAATTTTTGTATTTAAAAAAACACTACTACAAAATTCAAAGATTAAAAAGACTACAGCTTTTGTCAATATATATAGAAAGAATAAAAATTGGTCAGTTTCCTTACATGAAATATAAAGAAGTTTTTTTTTCATAATTTAGAAGTTATATTTACATGACAAACTCTGATATATGCTGCACAAACTTGATAGCAATTGTAAACAGAAAGAAATATAAGGGGGAAAGAGATTTATTAAAACAGAAAAATGAAAAAGAAAAAAAGAGAACAAAAATGATGGTAATTAAACTTTCGATGATGTTTGTATATGCTGCATATTTTTGTGCAACTATTATTGTTCGGTGGAATTAGGTGAAGGGTACATCCTTAAACAACCCAAAAGTAAAGAGGACATGATTATAAAAATTAGATATTGTTTTCCACTCCTTGTTTTTCTTTTCCCACCTTCTTTTTTTAAATGTTTTACTTCATCCGAACTTTATTATAAGGTATAAATTAAAAGTATGATTAGTTGATTTTATCATAAAATATACTCTAAAATGTATGACATATTAATTATTTTTTACAAAAATAATTTTAATTAAAGTTAGTTCTAGAATAATATGGCAATAAAATAAATATAATTCATTAATATGTGTTAATTTTTTTCACATTGAAAAAAAAATACTAATTCATGACAAATTTATGCTCTCAACTAAATAATAGTGTCACGAGGTTATTGAAATGCCTAATAGTCATTAGTTTTATCTTACAAATAGTTAATAGTATTATAAGGTTATATTGAAATATTTAATACTAGTTTTTTTTAGGAAAAAATATTTAATAATAGTTAATCACTTCTAAAATAAATAAAATTAATTATATTTATATATATATAAATGTACAACAATTAACTTCATATATTAAATAAACGCTAGATATTTAAATGTAAAATAATCATTACTTGGAGCAATTAGTATAAAGTATTGTATATTTTTCCAGTCTCAAACTATGTATCATTATAGGCTATTTTACACAAATAACAATAATAATAAATAGATAAAAGAGAATAATAATTTTATAAAAATCAATCATAAAATTAATATTACATTTAAATAAAAATGATAATACTTATTAAGAGTATTAGTAAAAAATAATTAATAATACATTAAAATATTAAATATGATACTTATTTTGGGATTTTTTTTTTAAAATGAATCATTTATTCAGGGAGAGAGAATGTTCAAGCTATACCCATCAAAGGCTTTGCAAACTAGTGTGTTCTGTGCCTGTTCAAACTAGTTCACATTTATTACTTGTGAGGGTAGATGGAAAATGTGTTATCCATAATATAATGAGCTATCGCTTTACATCTCACTTAATTTTTTTTCTTTATTTTTTATTTCGTTGTCTATTATATACATAATTTATCTGGTTTTTTCTTCCTGCAACTATATAATACACCATCTTAGGTTGAAATTGTTATTTTCCCTATTTATACAGTGATGATTTCCATGTCAATAGCACTTGTGGAAGTGTGTAACCCAACACAAAGTCTTGGTCAACGGCCGAAAGCAAGCTAAAATTTAGGAGGCCAATAATATTTTGTCCAATTATTTAATACTTTTAGTGTTCCTCCGGCGTTATTATAATGTATTATGGCTATATATGTATGACAATTGGGATTGGGTGGTCTCACATAGTAGCTTCTGTCACATGTTTTATTGGACGAAAATTAATTTGTCATTTTGTATTTGTTTTATAGAGATTTATAATTATTTTAGATATTTGTGAGTATTTACGGATATTCTTAAATGTTTAATCAATATAAAACAAATTGAAAATAATCAAATTTGAAACATATATTTATATTAAGAATAAATAATTTTAAAATTCATATTAATAGTAAAGAAATAGAATACATTACTATAAATATTATTAAAAGACTATTTAAGAAATTTCAAGTTGTGTATACCCACAAGTTCAATCACCATAGTATCCGCTTCTTTTTCAAAACATTGATAAAAATAATTAAATGAGTAAAAAAATAAAAATTTAAAATGATAATATAATTAATTCACATATTTAATATAATTAACTAAATTAATTATTCTCATTGGTTGGTATACATATTAAAGTAAAATTTTATGCCTGTTTGGCTGTTTGTTTGCTAAGACTATTAAAAGTTGCTGGAAATTCATCCACGTTGCTGCCCGGCATTATTGTATGTTGTTGGCTCATCTTCTTGCCATTAACTTTCCTCCGCAATTTGTTCCTCAAGCACGGGTCATCTAGCTACTCCACAAAAAAGGTCAAACAAAAAAAAATGTTTTTTCCAAATATATATATATATATATATATATATATATATATATATATAATTCAAATCACGTGATATCTCAATACTTTAAAAATGATCAATTAATTTGATTTGATTCAGGTTTGAAATTTTTTTTCCTCAAATTCAAATTCTTTTAATTAAAATAGGTATGTTTCAATTTAATTTGTTGACTTTATATTTGTTTTAGTTACAGGAAATTTTCGGAGAACGGCATGAAGATTACTAACTACTAAAGTACTTAAATGTATGTTATCTTTGCTTTTTAATGCGGATTTACGGTGAGTTTATTTAAATTTTTAAAAAATAACTTTAAAATAAATATATTTTATGTAAGTAATTTTTAAAGAAGCGAATAAAATTTAATTCTTAAAAGAAACAGAAATTATTTTTTAAAAACAAAATCTTTTTAAACAAACACGTTAAAAAAAAGCTTATTATTTTAAAATAATTATTTATTTTAATAAATAAATTTAAACAAACTTACTCTTCAACTTGAATTGATCGATAATTATTCGAATTACTAAAATCTCTGGCGATTGTAGATCTTGCTATCTTGAGATAAAAGTCAATACTCACTCACCTGCTAAATTGAAAAATGGGTTTGATATTTGATATAAGTCACTTTAAGGACTACTTTGTTTAAGTTTTTTTTTTTTTTTACAAAAATAAGTATCATTTTAAATAAAATAAGAAGTTTTATAATTTTCAGATGTGCTTATTTAAATTATTTTATTTAAAATAATAATTTTTTATTTTTTCAAAAAGCAAATTCTATATGTTTTTTAAAAAAATAGTTATATAAAAATACTTTTTTAAATTATTTTTTAAGTTTAAATAAATTAATCTTAAACTAGAGAAAAATCTATATATTGAAAATATAAAATATCATTCAATTACAAAAATTATTATTATGTATGATTAAAATTTATTAATTTTTATAAAATTATCTTAAAGATTATATTAACAATAATTTATAATTAAATAATCATATAAAACTATTTTAGACTTCCGATATATTATCATTAAACTCTTAAAATTAAATATCTAAAACAGGAAAACGACACAATTTTCAAACCTCAAGAAAAAAAATTGAAATAACTGGAAGAAAAAAAACATAAAATTGAACCTATAGAGAAGAATATTAAAATCTTACATACAAAGAAAGATCTACATCTTGTGTCCCCACCAACACGAAAATGTCAAACTGGCAGAGCTCATTGAGTAGACTCAGTAGACCTCATCACACGTTGTTGACACACAACACTATTTTTGTCATCTTGTCTTATCGCAAATTAAAAGCCCACAAATTTCATTTTGCCAATAGTTGCAAGAGCTATACGATACATATATAAAGGTGCATTTTGATTTGATAAAAGTAAATAAAAAGGATCTTACTTATCAATATCTTTAAAACATTAATTAAGAAATTTAAAAAGAAAAATATTTATTATATAAATTCTAAAAAATATAAATTGTATAATTTTTGTCTTCGGATACAAAAAATATTTTAAGTTCTTTAACTAATGTTTTTAAAAGACTGATTAACATCTGTAAATAAAGAATTTGATAGTACCAAAACACTTGTTTTGTATGTGATTTTAAAAATTAGGCGTAAGATAACACAAACGAAGGACAGGATATAAGTAAAATAAAAATACTACTTACTGAACTGAAAGCTTCTTATCCCACAATATTTTCACCCAAATATTATCCCTTTTCACCTGTTCAATAAAACTAACATTCTCTCCACTTTGCCCCTCGTAAAAAAATGTTTTGGTTCGTTTGACAATTGAGTTTTATAAGAAAATAAAATAGAGATTTTATATTAATATAAATTAATATTTTCTAATATGGGTATTAATTCAATTTTGTTTCAACTTTTTTTCTATTAGATTTGTTAATTTATTCATATCTCAATATATTTCTTAAGCAGTTAAAATTTTGTTCTTGATTAAGAACTCTAATTCCTTTGGCTCTTAAAAAGGAATAAGCTTTAAATATACAAATCCCTAAAGTTAATAAGCATCTAATGTCTCCACTAATATGCACCCTTAAATCGCTCCCTCTACCATCACCTTTTTAAATGACAATTTTATTAATTAGTTCTGTAAATTTATATAATTATTTGTTGAGTTATTCGATGAGCATTAAATATTAATAAGAAGTTTTTTGTCTCTGTTTTTTTTTTGTTTCTTATTGTATTCCTATCCTACTTTCTTATCTTATATTTTTTTGTTTTATCCTTACTATATATATATATATATATAACAAAACCCTTATTATCTTAAGTTTTAATGTTAATATTCAATTTTTTTTTATTTTTTAGCATATTGAACATGTCTAATTTTAATTTTGTATTTATTATAAAATAGTAAAGATGACATTATTCTATCTAAAAATTTCCTTAATTTTAAATAAGATAACAGGGATGGAGAACACGGATCACCCGTGTTTTTTATGACAAGATGTGATGGCCTGGTGGCCCATTCATTTAAGAATCATGCTTTCTATATAGTATTTTCACAATGTTTTATTCACTGCTTTTTGTCCTTATTTTCATTAAGTTGTCTATCTCATTATATATATATATATATATATGTATATATTTGTGTGTAAATAATAGATGCAAAGATGCGTCCGAGTTTTTCTTGTCCAAGCAATTCAGAAGGAAAAAAAACATGCATTAAGTCACCAAGTTATAAATCATTATATATATATATATATATGATGCATTTACTAAAATTGCAAGATGATTGAGCAAATCAAAGGTTCGAAGATGTTCAAAAATAAGTAACTTAATGAGTTGATAATGGAATCAACTTATGAGATATAGAATCTGATATTTATATAATAAAATAATATATTCGTATTTTTTTTAGGGATTATTATAATAGTATAATAACATTTGAAGATAATTTTTAACATGTAGATAATAATTAATAAATAAGTAATGACTTATAAATAATTCGTCTATTATATATAATTAAGTATTTGTCATTTTATAAAAAATTATAATATTATTAATATTTAAATATTAAGATATTTAAGAGATGATTTACCGTCCCAATATTATATTAAGATTGACATATGTATTAGGATACCACATTAGTTGTTACATCCATATAAATTGATTAATTTTATAATAATTATCTCACAAATTCTATTAACAATAAATTTTTATCAATTGATAGTATAAAAATTCTCACACTATCAACACATCTCTCTCTATTAAGCTCTATAGATAATATTACTGCTAATCCAACAGGAGCCTTGACGCGAGAAAAATAGGACCCGCTGATACGAGTTAAATGCAAAAAGCCAAAAAGTATTTGAAAGACAAGTGAGAAAGCAATGCATCACTACTCATCAGTCATCACTAACATGTTGATAAAAAAATACTTGTGAAAATTAAATATTTTTATTTTTCTTAAAAGTTACTTTTTCTGTTGTTAAAAATATATGTGCATTTGTTAATGTATATCTATTTATTATTTTACAAGAAATATTGTATTAATTTATCGCTTTTGTTTTTTAAAATAGATTAAAATGCAATTTCTGGAAACATTTATTTTAAAAGATAATTATGTATCTATTTATTTATGTCTATATATTATATAAAAGAATATTTTATATAATTTAAAGTTGTCAGGTGACCCAGTCTGTTTTATTCTTGAATTAAATACAATTAAATCAATTCTAATTTATAAATAATAAACGTTAATTTAATCATTAATTTAATAATTTCATTAAATCATTTTAAATTAATTTAATTTTCATTAAATCTTAAATTTTTATTTTTTACTAGAATAATAAATAATAAATAAAAAAACTCAAGTAAATAGCAACATATAAGATAATAATCATGATATGATATATGATGTCGTATAATTTTAATATTTGATTTTTCAAGTTTGAACTAATAGTTCATATTTTATCAAAACTTAATATTTATATTTTTTAAATTCATTCCTCTAGGGGATGATTTTCATATCAAAACTTTTGCATTCCTCTTTTATGTTTATTCGGGAAAGAATGAATGAATCCATTTCTATATGACCAACTGCCTATATAATAGTGCACAGTAATCCTCTAATAACATATACAGTGCACCCAGACTTTTGCCAAATTTGTGTTCGTTTTCTCTTATTTTTCATGCTTCTTTCATTCTCTTTTTAACTTTTCATTTGGTAATACAACTTTCCATTGAACGCAATGTGAAATTCACACCCCTTATCTCTTCTTCAGCTATTATTTATTTTAAAAATTTGCGTCAAATGTTGTTGTTCATTTATTCAATTAATCTCATTGTTGTCTTTTTTTTGTTATCGATTTCTTTCTTTTTTGTTTTGGTTTTACTTTAATTCAATTTAATATTTTTTTGTTATCGATTTCTTTCATTTTTGTGTGTTAATTTTTTTTTTTGTACCTTTTCTCAAATTCTTATTAAGGACTAATTAATGGTGTTAATTGGTTCTACAATTTAATGTTTTATATATACTAATTAATCGTAGTTAATATTTTTTTTTGTCTCTTTTCGTATTTTTGTATTTGTTAAAAATTTATGTACGCTATTTAATTTGCTTCTTTAAGTTTGTATTACATAAGAACATCATAGGGAAATACTTGGTCCATCTTCTCAGCAATATCCTACAACAAAAGCGTCATGATGGAAATGAAAATTATTTTAATGAAAAATTAGTACGAAAAGTTTATACTTAAATTAATCAATCAATTTAAATTTAAATTGAATTAACCACATTTTATCAATAAAATTATAGAAAGTAATATACAAAAAGAAGTTTTGGCTTAATTTTTTCCTCTCAAATTATGGATATTTTATAAATTTTACTTTTAATTTATTACATTAATTTACAAATGCATTTATACATTAATTCTATTAAAAGTCCAACGAAACTTAAAACACTTAATTGTAGAACCAACCAACAAAATGATATTTTCAAGTATGTGGTTGAATGAATTTTAACTAAAAAATATATTAAAACACAATTATACAAAAAAATGTAAATTAAACTCAACATATGTGCATGATACAGTTCTTTTAAGGTAATTACGACCAATTACAATTAATATATATATTATGAGTTACATAATTAATTAAGGTAGTTTTTAGTAGCATATTTATAATTTTACTTAAGGTAATGAAGATTATTTTATTATTAAAATCATTTAACTGCAATTATCCTTCCATATTTATCTTATTATCTTTGTGTGTTATATTTGTGTATCTATTATGTGTTTTTTATTTTTTTTTACATTGACTCTCTCAAGGTGATGTGTTTAATTAGTCTCTGTTAATATCCAATATTTTTCTTATTCAATATGAGGTCCTACGCTTTCTTCACGATTCATGCTTTCGTATGCAATAGTTTTTGTTTTTTTTTTTTTGTTGTTGTTCTTGGAGTATTCATTCCTGGGGTTTAATAAATTTTGAGCACATTTATATTATTTCTTTCATTGCCACTTCTATTCAATTCAATTAAATGATATCAATTCAATTATTAATTCAAAAAAATATTATTATATTATATACACAAATTTTATTCAACTATTAAATGGAACAATTATATATTTATAATTTTATTCTTAATGAATTATTTCATTCCTTTTTTAGTATTTTGTTTATTAATGATACTAATATTATATAATAATGTGCTACCAACAATTATCAATAATTTTGTTTCATTCATTTTTAGTATTTTCTTAGTTAATAATATATCAGCAATATGTATATGGTGTTTTTTTAATTATTTTAACCAACCACTAAAAAAATCAGAAATCACGATTTTTTTTGCTACTGAAAAATTCAATAATAATAATTTTCTAAACCACATGTATATATATATAAATACTTATTGATATAATTACTAATATAAATTTATTAAATTTTAAATAAATAATTAATAATATATTAAAAATTTAAAATAATATAAAATTACTCTTATAAATTATAAAATATGAATTTAATATCCTATAAGACAGGGGTACTTAGCTACGTTAATAAAGTAAAGAACAAAATTAATTAATCCGGAAAAAAAAAAGGGGGGGGGGGTAAATGAAATGTATTGAACGCATAGCATATGGTAGTAGTAATTTCACTAATTTGTGTATATCTTCAAATTGCCGTAAAAAGAAAGGAATATTTGTAGCATTACTTATCACGTGCTTGTTTCCTAAGGAGTCATGACACGAGTCTAAAGGAAACGTGATTCGCCCGCTTTTGTGGATCCCACACACGCGCTTATGTTTGTCGGCACGAAATGCCACTCTCCTCACGTTGTTACCTAACATAGTCGATAGTAGTAAAAATCATAGGGACAGCCTGTAAACTAGTTAGTTAGAGTCTAATTTAAGTGTGTGTCTCCGTCCTTGCTTAATCTAAATGTCTTGTATGTGTAATTTCAAAATGTAATACATGTGCTTTTTATTTTTTTAGAATAATGATAAACCTGCACTCCACTGGATGAATGAGAGAGATAATGAAAAAATAGAAAAAAAAATGATAGAATATATGATATTATGAGAAGAAAAATATAGAAAAAAATGTGGGATAGGGTGTTTATAAATTATGTGTCCAAATATTACTACTATATTCAATATTGAGTGATTATATTTTGACATCCAAAGATTTCAGATAGTCAATCAACAATTATTTTGTTTTATATTTTTTTTTTAACTTTCTTATATCTATCATTAAATTCTTTTACGATCATAATTAACTTCGGTTAAATATATAATTTATTATGATGTTGACTATATTTTTCTCTTATCATACTATATCATTAATCACTTATCTTTTCTTCTTTTCTTTTTTCTCTATGTGAAGTTGTAGACAACTCAAGAATGTCAAAGAAATATGTTTTTTCAATATTTAATTTTATCACAAATAGAACTAATTTTTAT
>PYAF01001402.1:683878-695621 GCA_007407185.1 Glycine tomentella | reverse complement strand
CAACTTCTAATTTACAGTTTTTTATCTTTATTATTTATTATAATATAGTTGTTAGACTTAAAATTTTTAATTAAATTATTAAAATAACTACACACTAATTAATCCATACATTTGGTGATTCTATTTACCTTTTTGCACAAGCTTTTAGTTTTTGGTTAACCTTTTAGCTTCAAACTATTTCTTACCAAACATAATGTAGAAGTATATATTGTTATCCATTAATAAATTATGAGAAAAAACTATGTACTTTAAAAATAGTTTTATATTATCTTTTAATCATATCTCACCATTTATGATAAATTTGTTAATTTTTATAAAATTATCTTAAAAGTCATATTAATAATAATTTATAATTAAATGATAATTTAAAATAATTTTATACCGTGAGTCACCATTAAACTCATAAATTTGATTGAAAAATTTAAACTCAGCGTGGTGGTTGTCGACGTCAACATTAAATTGTAGAAACAATTTGACGAATAACTCAATTTAAACCAAGTTTACACGTGACATACATCATTTAAAAGAAATTCACCAAACAAAAAAAGCATTGAAAAATATATAAATATGAAAGATATATTTAAATTATTTATACATATATTTCAGTCTTTTCATAGATATCTCAGGAGTATAATTTTAGGAACTAATTTATTCAACATTATATACGTCTTTCATCCATGTATAAAAAAGGGGTATATTTTTTTTACGGGACTTAAAAAGGGGTATTGTTATAACAACATGTTAAATTACAAGAATCAACAAAATAATTGAATTTCTAAAATATTGATAAAGATTTGATTATCTAATTATATATATGAAAAAAAAATTAACTTTTGGTGATCTCTACTTTCCTACCCACTTGATTTATTTTCCAATTTCCTCTACAACTAATCTTCGTTGTGCGTGGTCGTCGAAAGGGATTTTTGGCGACATTGCCACATTTCCCCCCGACAAAATCAACAACAACTCAATTCCTCTCATTCGTATGACCCAAAAGCCTCAACTTGGCTTTGAAATCGGGAGTCACCACCACGAAATAAGCTCCTTCTCACTCCAACACTAAATCAGGAATCACCGCAACGACAATTACGTTGGCGTCGGCGGCACCGGATCCTAGACCCTACCCAAAGGCAAGCCCTTCCCATAACTAAATTTAAGAGTAATAATATTTAAAATAAATTATGAATACAAAAAAGTTAAATTATAGATTATAAGGGGAGTAACTCTTAATTTTTTTTCTCATCTAAAAATGTCAATATATAAAATTATAATACAATGATAAATTATTTAGGTGAATTTCTTTTATATTTCATTTGAAAATAAAATGGACATATTTTATTTTTTAATATTTCGTCTCTCCTTTGTTCTGATAAAAAAAAAATTATGTATGTATGTGATTACAAGCTTTTTGTAGTTTATTTTCAACTATTGCAATGTATTTTTACTTAAAATAAATATTAATAGAAAGATAAAATAAAAATAAAAATGCATGGTAGAAGATTAATTTTTCAATTATAAGGGATTCATATGCATATCCATATTATAGAAAGGTTAAAGTATAATTATGTTCCTATTAATTTTTCAAAATTTTAATTTTGGTCTTCCTAAAATTTTATTATAATATTTGATATTTCTGATTTTTAAATTTTACTGTTTTGATCCCTTGTTAATTTTTATGTATTGTTTGTTATGTTATTGGTGTTGACACTTGACAGTCAATTAGATGATGTGATTCGAATAAGATGGGCTTATTAAAATATAAATATGATTAATTTAATTAAAGTAAGTCAAAATTAATTTTAAAAAAATCAAGGAATTGTGGAACTCTCCTCCTCCTCAAGCTCCTCCGGCACAATCAAAAGCGAAGCATAGAGAGAAAAATTCCTTGGCCGACTAGGTCACGCGATACACAACAAGGACCATCATCAAAAGAGTGAACCTCTTATTTCGGGTGTTCAATCCAAGCAGATAAAAACTAAAATTGAACTTCTATCCAAGTACAAATTTTTGTCTATGGTTTCAACATCCTTTAACAACACAGCCTCCATTCTCGACAACATCATCTTAATTTTACCAAAAATAATATACAAATGAAAAATAACTCGACCCATATTTTTTATTGAAAAAGAAAAGGCAAGCACAGAAAAATAATACTATATAGCAAAATCAATATAGACACAGAATTCCCAATTCAAGCCCACAGTGTTCCCAACCCACTGGTACACCTCCGAGTTCACAGAAGAAACTCATTGCCCGGCGTTAGATTTTCTACCAAAAACTATAATATCGTGAATTAATTGATATAAAATTATTCTAGTTAAATTAATAATATTAGATAAATAACTATATTAAATATTTTGAAATAAAATTTAATTATCTTTTATAAGTCATCGTATTCAATTTAAAAAGATTATTTTTGATTAATATATACTATAGCTTAGACCAAAAGAATCCTTAAATTTATGATAATATATTTTCCTTTATACTCCATTTTCTTCTTCGCCTAACAAAGGGTAAAGAAAATAAATTAGACACTATTAGACAACAGATACTTTTCTCTCTCTCTTTTAGGATTCCGTTTCGTAGAAGAGAAAATGGGAGAAAAAAATATGATTAATAAAATATTTTGTTCTGTTTATTTAAAGAAAAAATAAAAAAAGTTATTTTTTAAATATAATTTTTTTCTTTCTATTTCAAAATTTAAAATTCTACTTCTTTCTCTATTTTTCTTCCATCAAATCAAATATAGGGTTAGAATGGATTTTTCGCAAACCAATTTAAAGGCGAGTGAGTTAATAGTTTTGAACAAATCCGCTGCCCGTGTTTTTCCCCCACAAAAAACACGTGCTTCAAACCAAAAAATAATATATTATCGTGACTATTATTACACATCTGAATTTTTAAATTAAAAAATAATAATAATTAGGAAGATAAAGACCACATGGTCTCACACGGTCACACCTCCTTTCTCAGACCATAGCAGATTCAAGGAACATGCTTAGAAAACTGCCAAGCCCACCCATATTCTCTCTAAACTTTCACTGAATAACAACAACAACAACAGGGTCACCCGTACAGACCCACCTCCAAAGAGATCATTTTTATTACCAATTTTTCGATTTCACAGAGAAAATTCTTTGTGGGCATCTCTTAAAAAATGTCAAGCTTCCCCAACACGGTGGCGGAAGGCCGCAGGTCCGGCAAGGCACCGGAAAAATCCACCTTTTCTCAGACTTGCAGCCTCTTGAGCCAGCTCTGGAAGGAGAAACGTGCTTCTGCTGATTCCACCCTTGGAATTGGTGGAAAAATGGAACCTAAAGGTATAACCTTTTATTTATTTATTTATATATATATATATATATAATTTCCCCTTGTGGAATATTATTATATATTATTAGCCTTGTTCGCTAAGTTTTTATTATGTGATGTGTTCAACATCCAATTTTTGTTGTGGGTAGGCTTTGTGTCACAATTGATGGTTTGGTGAGGGAAATTATTTTTGTGTTGCTAGCTCAATTGCATAGGAATATCTAGAAAGTTTGTGAAATTGTTTGTGATGAGAATTGCTGATGGGGGTGTTTTTTTTTTTTTGGATTTGGAAATTCCAGCGAGTACCAAGGATTTCTTAGGAAGCATGCAAAACTCAGATGGGGCCTTGAAGCTAAGCGCTTCTGCTATGGAATTTCTTCCCCAGCTTGTGGAAAACCCCTGCATTAAGAAGTCTAGGTGTGTTACTGTATTTTTTTATTGTTATTTTTTTTTCTGAATTCTAAGCAAAAAAGTAGAAAAAAGTGATTTTTTTTTCTGTGGAATAATTTAGGGAATGTTCGACTTCTAATTTTTATCTTTATTGGTAGATTATATGTGATTTTCATTATAAATCCTGGTTGAAATTGATGATTTCTCTTCATAAAAAGCGTGGCTTTTCCTAATCTTAAGATTTTTTAACCTAAAAGAAAAGTTTTGGGAATGTTCAAAATGATCCTCGGACCGAGTCTAGTGAAATTACCCACATACCCATGCTTTCACCAAATATTTCACATGGGAAATTAAAGGAGGCATATGCTAGGAATTGTGATACCCTTCTATCTTGAAGGGTATGCAAGAAAAACTAAACCAACATTTGTGCGGATCTAAATCGTCTCTAGTTGATGACGATCTTTGTCATGAGGAATATTTACTTTATGAAAAAGAACTATAAACTTGTTGAAGTTTTAGAACCATTAGATTAGGACTGGACCTCGTGTGGTTGAAAATTTGAACCCTTTACACCCATTTGTGCCTAGATCTGTTTGGTTTATGTGCACGTGTATGTTACCTCCAAAATTTGATCAGGTTCGTGTTTCACAATGTTTTTGTTATTATTCTCGTACAGTAGGTCAAGGGGACCTGAATCTCCCCAATTGACAATATTCTATGCTGGAAAAATGTTGGTATTTGATGCCTTTCCGCCGGGAAAGGCGACAGAGGTCATGGAGATGGCCACCAAGTTGGCCTTCGACAACTCCGGCACCGAAGAAAGTCCCCCTAGCGCTCCGGTTACCACTGAAAAATTGGCTGTGTCCAAGATGCCTCAAACAGACACATCCTCAGAAACCCCTAAGCCCGGAAAACAAGGGGTTGGTTCAGGTATTTAATACTATCTTTATTATGCCTATTTTTCATGTGAACAAAGAAAGCAACATTGCTTTCAAGCATGTGCAAGTTCATACCCTAATTCTAGGTTACAACTTTTGTCAAAACAGATATGAGGTATCCAAGGAGAGCTTCACTTCTAAAATTTCTTGAGAAAAGAAAAGAAAGGTAAGAAGCTGTTTTCTACTTGCTACTTTTGTTTATGGAAATTGGAATTTTTATTGCGAAATATTAATGTATTTTCACCATTTTTTTCAATAAAACTTTTTTATTACCAACTTATTGTAAATCTAAGTGGAGCTGGGCTCAAATCCTTTAAAGTATTGAGGTTGAGTTTTGTGAATGGAAAAAAAAAAAACGTTATTAATAGGAGAGATCATACTATTAAACTTGATCAGTCAGGTTTCGTAGAACAAAGATTAGTTCTTGGGTTTATTGGCAAAGCTAGTGTATATTTTATACTTATAACATAGTAAAATAAAATCTATTAACTGATTCTTTAACAAGTACCTTGAGGCACTTAGTTAATTAGACCCTTTATTGATTTGGTGATTTTTTGGGTTGCTTAATGCCTAATTAATTGAATGTTCAATTTTGGCAGGGTCAATGCTAGAGGGCCATACCAAATGAACAACCACAAGCCAGAAGGAAGCATTTCGGGGGGTGAACCTGAAGATCAGTGTTCCAAACAGTTTGACCTTAACTTGTAGTGGTTTATTTAGCTCATTGTGAATTTAGGATATACAGGCTCTGGTCAACCAAAAGCACCTAACTTATATGATTGTTGGCCTTTCGAAGATTACTGTGGCCTTCATACGTATTTCATAAGATATATATATATATATATATATTTGTATGTATTATTATTTCATCAATTAGGTCCTCCTGTTCGGACCAAACCAGAGATAAATTTAGTTTTATTACTGAGATTGATTAGTTTCAGAGAATTTAAAGTACTTTGTGTGCATTATTTTGATCATTTTTAGTGAATACAAGTGCTTTTTACAATTGATCCTGCTATATTATTTGCTTAGTATCGTACGGGTGAAAATCTTCATTTCTTCAGTCTTTTTCTGTTAATTTCTATTACCTTTTTTCCTAGATTATAAGCAGAATTTATGGCTACTCACGGGGCTTTGTAAATTCAACTATTTATTAAAAATATATAGAATTCTCTATTTTGTGTACACTGGGTAAATCAGTTAATGGAAAATAAACTTTTATTAAGAGAAAATTCTGGATCTAGAGATCAGTTGTTTTCGGAAAAAAAATTATTTATCTGTCTATTTAAAAATTTAAATATCATCAGTTATTATTATATTTATTTATATCCTAATTCCTGTTCGCCAGTTCTTAATTATTTAACATATTTATTATAAATAACAGAAAAATAATAGTACATGTCGAATTACAATGTTAAAAGTAAGCTTATGAATATATAAAAGGTATTAAATACGTTTTATTAACTATTTTTAGATAAACACTGATTATTTTCGATGATGTAAACTAAAAAATAAATATTTCATTTACAACTTAATACTGCCTCAGAAAAGTAATACAATCGATATAAAAAAAACAACTAAATATATTCAAATAATACGGGAACAATTTATTCCATAAATAATTATATCTAGTTGGGTACATCTTGTATTTAATTCAAGCATATTTTATAATGAAATTTTATAAAGCTTATAAAAATATTAAAATAATATCTAAAAGTAATTAAACCTAAAAGAAACAGATTTAATATGGGAACAACGAGTAGAACCTAACTTTATAAGAAAAATGTTTTGAGTAAATGAAATTGCTTGAAACAATAATGCAACGTGAAAAATGCGTATCGCATCCACACCGACTAGGAAAATGCAAGTTGGTGTTTTGTCGCGATAATGGAATGACAAAGAGCACTGACCCCCAAACCCTTTTCCCATGTGGCTATGGTACCCGAGGGACTAGGCTTCTGTCATGCATACTTTTCATAAATCAAAAGTACAAACCAATACCACTTGCTGCAAAACTTTTTATTTATTCTTGTATTCACACGTATTATTGTTTTCAACGTTGTTTCCAGTGAGAAATTGAATTCCAATATTACAAATAAAACAAAATATGGTTCAAAAAGTAAAAAGGCTCAAATAAACTGTTATCAAGTTTTTTAATTAATGATCAACAAAATTCAAAGTGGAATATTGCATAACCAGCTTAAAGTTATTATAAAACATATAGAATTATAGATAATAATATTAAATATATATATATATGTGTGTGTGTGTGAAAAAAAAAAATTACATTTACATTTTGGTTATTTTTAATTCAATTTTTATATTTTATAATTATAACTGGGACTGGGAATCAAATTAAAATTAATGTGGACACTGGACAGAGTACAAAAATGCAAAATTAAATTATGAATCTTCTATTAACTTTTCAGAAAGAAACATTAAGAACTGTTCATCTGCGTTTGACAGCAACGCATCTCCTTTCACACGTTCATATTGTTTACAAATGCAATTTCGAACCTTTTATTTTCTTTTTCTTTCTTTTATTTAATGGTATCTTTGCATTAGATGTGAAATAAAGAGTAAAGAAAAAAGGGAAAAAGAAATATATAAAAAAACACAAGTAAATGAGAAATAAAGTAGAAAAAAAATATGTTATAAGTTGAGTTTCACAACACATTTTACATAATTTTTAATTTTTTATTAATTGAAAATTTGATTTGACTGTGTCAGCAACAATTTTTTTTAGTAATTTCTAATATATTTTAAAATTTTACTTAAAAATAATATTTTTTATAATGTTAGTTTCTAATTTTTTATATTTTTTATTTTTATCTTTAATATAGTTATATAATTTTCTAACTACCCTTTTAAATAAATCATAATTTAATTTTTTATATATTTTTAATTACTTTAATAATTAGTTTTATTGAATATTTATAATTTAATAAATTAGTTTTATTAAATATTTATAATTTAATAAGTTAATTTTTCAGTTTCTAATTAATAGTTTTTAACTTTTATTCCATTAATTTTTTCAGTTTCTAATTAGTTTTTCAGCTAAATAAAAAAAAAAGTTGCCATGTCCTCTTATACAAATAGTGAAAATATATTAGATTAATGTATTTAATATAAAAAAAATCACATTTACTCTCTTATACAAATAGTAAAAATATATTATTTCTATCTTGTCTGTCCTCTTTTCGCTTTTTTCTTTATTTAAACTTGTCCAAATGTAATGTAATTGCGGTCATGACTCATGAGACTTATTGGGATGAACTAATGTATTTTGGATTAATGTCTTTAATATAACAATTAAAAATATTAAATGATATAAATGCGTAAGTACAAATGATTTATATTTTTCAGATATGAGGTCCTTTTCAATATAATTTTGTCTTCTCAAATCATTCCTAACTGAAATATTTGCAACAAATTTTTAATAAAAACTTTCCCAACAAATAATATTTCCAAAACATAATTTATTTTAAGTTTTTATTTCATTTTTATCATGCATTATTGTTGTGATTTTTTAAAATTCTCTCCTTCAATTAAAAAAAGAAAAAAAAACAAGTTAACGCCATTAGTCTAGAACATGTGTCTTAGTCTTAGTCTTAGGACATGTTTGGATAAACTTCTCTAGAAGCACTTCTAGAACAAGAAAATATGAAGAAAAAAATTAGATGAACTTTTCCATAAGTAAAAATAAGCTCTCCATTAATTAATTTTTAGAAGTTCACCAATATAACTTCTTTAAAAGATGAGATGATATCTACAAATTAGCTAATGGAAGATTTATTTTAACTTATGGAGAAACTTATTTCATTTTTTTTCTTCTTATTTTTCTCTTCTAGAAGTACTTCTAGAAGAAGAAAATATGAAGAAAAAAATTAGATGAACTTTTCCATAAGTAAAAATAAGCTCTCCATTAATTAATTTTTAGAAGTTCACTAATATAACTTCTCTAAAAGATAAGATGACGTCTACAAATTAGCTAATGGAAGACTTATTTTAACTTATGGAGAAGCTTATTTCATTTTTTTCTTCTTATTTTTCTCTTCTAGAAGTACTTCTAGAGAAGCTAACATCCAAATAGGCCCTTAGTCTTTGATCTTTAAAAAAGTATATCTTGATCCTTACAGTTTCTAAAGTGTGTGAAATGATCCATATGCTAATTTTGTTTTGTTAAATTTCGAGAGAATGCATCATAAGATTTTATGTGTGTGTTTTATATTATTAAGGATTGTAAACCGTGCAAGGTGATACTGATATCCTTTTCCCTCACTCACCCCTTTTTCATTCAATTTTTATATAAAACTAGGGATATCAATTTGGATCAAATTAATGCATGAAGTAAAAGATGGTTGCATGTGCAAAAGACATGTTTGGCGGGGAGCAGTAGGCATCAATTTAAAGTTTTGAACTATGTGGTGTTGCTGGGTACGAAGTTTGGTTTGGATCGTGGATGAGTCGAATGGGTGATTGAATTATTTGAAATGTAGGTTGGTTTACAATGAAAACGTGATGTGGAAATTATGTGGGGGCAAAAGTTATGACAATTGCAAGTTTGGTCATAAAGATCCTTTGGAGGTGGCTAGTAGTAGTACTAGTAGGTAATGGTCTAAAATATCATGGTGATGTTAGTATGTAGAGATTGGTTTGCCTACGCTTTAGTTAGGACAAAGAGAAGATAAAGTATGTTGGTTTGGTTTATTGTAAGGTTTACATGTGGGTTGCGTGGTGTCGAGGTGGCTGTATTTTTCTTATTTACAAACGACAAATACTAGGATTGTAAGTAAAAGTTAGAACCATGAAAAAAATATCAGTTTGCTTACTTTGGTGTTGGTGGTTTATCTTCATGAAGATGTAAAGTATTTACGAGTTTTATTAATGGTTAATTTCTATTAAAAAAGAATTGGTTCATTAGTTTCAATGGGTCTTTTTTTTTTTAATCTCATTTTTTTGTCTAAAACTTAACCCAAGACATTGTTTAAAAAAATGAATCACATGGTGGTGGTATTGCTTTTAGTTTGGTGTTTCTTGACCGAATATATGTAAAAAGACATTCCTTGATTACTTTTGATTCTTTAGTGTAGAATTTTAAGACAATGTCGTGAAACCAAAAAGACTATAAGTAAGGTGTGATGATGCATTAAGTAGAATCAATAGAACTTATATGGATTTAATGAAACAACAATTACACTACCTTTAATTTTTTATGAAAAATATGTGGAGTGCCGCTGTCAAACTTAACATCTCATGAATCTATTACTTAAAAGTTATTCAATATAACTTATCCTTTGATGTCGAATTTTAAGGCAATAGTGGCATGAAGAAAAAATGTTATAAATGTGATGTGATGATGCATTAAGTATAATTGATTAAATTTTTGTGGATTTAATGAAGCAACAGTCACATTGCTTATAATTTTCACAAAAAAAAAAAAAAAAACGTAAAGAGCCTCTGTCAAACTAAACAGTAGACAATTGAGAGGTATATGGAACAAAATTCCAAATATTCTTCATGATTACAAGTGTTGTAACAGTTATAATGACAATGATGATAATGATAATGTTAGCAGTGATCATGGTAATGATGGTGGCAACAATCATGAAAATCATGATAGATATAGCAATCATAATGATAATATTGATAAGTGAAAGGCAATCTTAAAAAAGTATAACACAAATTATAATAATTATTTTTTTTATAGATTTGAGAATTATATTTTAAATTATTATTATATGAAAAGAATTACATTACCTTTTATCATGAGAAAATCATTTACAAATCTTTGATTATTTTTATGAGTCTCATTTTAATAAATTAGTATTTCTTTGTATTTTTTAATTCAAAAGTATCCACTAAATACTAAATTAATAAATAAAGTGTTTTTTTAAAAAAGAATTTAATAATAGAAAAAACATCCAACTCGTATCTCTTAACTAACCCCAAACCCAACTCAAACTTTAAGTATTATTTTTTATATCTTAATTCTCTGGTTCATTAAATAAAGTCTGTTGAATTTATTTTTATAACCATACTCACATTAGTCTCATATTAAATAATTAAATATACAACAAAGAATATAAAATATTTTGAGTGAAGATTGTATCATATATCCAATTCAAACAAAATATCTATACTCTCTAATAAAAAAAATGACTTGTGCATTTTAAACGTTTAGTTTGAACTGACCCAATTTATAAATTTATACTGATACATGCTTCTAGTGCAGTGCAGTGTGCAATATGTGTGGGGTTGGGTTGCCTATCCTTTGCCTCTTGCCCACCCAAACATACTAGGTTCACAGTTCCACTTATTTCTTTGCATAAACGCCGAAAGATTCGTTAGGGCACATAGTGTGGGGGAGAAGGGAAGGGGTTGTAGAGATTAATTTGGGATATTCTCCTCCTTGGCCTCTTGTCTTTACGGGCCACATGCATCCTAAGGCCCATATTAGCTTTCATTTGGGCCTCCACAGTCTGTATCGTACACGGGCAATTCCATAATAGATTATTTGGGCGAAAATGGTGACCGCAAAATAAAATTATTATTATTATTAAAAGTAAAAATAAAAAAATAATTAAAATATCTGTGAGGGAAAAAGACAAGGCAAGTAGCGAGATCATTTTTACTTTTTCTTTTTTTTAATATACATAGATTTGTTTATAGTTCTATACTTCAAAAGTGGTTTTGTGTAAAAAAAATAATTCAAAAGTGGTCAATGTTTCTTCTATTTTTTCATATCAATGACCAAAATTTTAAAAAATACCTTAATTTAGTTTCATTGATATGAAATTATTTTAATTTTTTATTGATAAATGTTAACTTATTAAAATATTAAATTTATTAGTAAATGATATTAAATTCACAATTCTTTTCCTTTTCTTTTAACCATTAAACTCTCCTTATATCTTTAAAATTATTTTAGTTTAATCATTGGAGTCAAATTCTAATTTTAAGTATATAGTTACATTAAAAATTCCGAAATCAAATTTTATTGTTCACAATTATTTTATTTGGCTCTAACAAAATTTTCTCAAAAAAGTACTCGAAAATCATGTAAATTTAATTAGGTTTTTTTTTAATCCTTCAATTTATTAGGA
>PYAF01001402.1:659232-683778 GCA_007407185.1 Glycine tomentella | reverse complement strand
TTTTATTGCTCACAATTATTTTATTTGACTCTAACAAGATTTTCTCAAAAAAGTACTTAAAAATCATGTAAATTGAATTAATTTTTTTGTTTTGTTTTAGTTCTTCAATTTATTAGGATAACACAATTTTAACTAATCCAAAATTTAATTAAAAAATAAATATAAGTTAAAAAATTATTATTTTCACCAAAAATAAAATTCAAATAATTCAAACTTAACTTGAACTTTGTATTCAATTATATCCTTTAAACATTGTCAGTTATTTACCTTAGCCGCGTGAATGAAAATATAGGACTATGACTAATTGACTATAGTAATAATACACATTTTATCCCTATTTTGTTTTTACATTAAAGGAAAAGAAAAATGTTGTTATATAAATAGTGGTAGAGGGGAATCGAGTGGAGCCCTCTGGTTTATTCTGAGGCCTGTGCTGTGCTGTGCTCTGAGAGGGGCCATAATTTGGGACCCTTTGAACCCTAATCTCCACTCAAACCCATTCTCCCGGAAAATTCCCTTGGAAAAGAAAGAGCGAAGAGGAAAATGCAGAATCACAGGCTGAAGCAGCAGCAGCAACAACAACAACAACAACAACAAGCTCTGATGCAGCAAGCTCTTCTCCAACAACAGTCTCTCTACCATCCTGGCCTCCTTGCTCCTCCTCAGGTTGGACCCCACATATACTCTCTCTCTCTCTCTCTTTCCATTTCCTATTTTAGCTTCGATCTTATCGTGTTCTCTCGATCTTCGTGTCTCCCATTTTGCCATTTCGGGCTTGATTGCAAAGGCTAGCTAGGGTTTTGTTGCAGAGAATAATTTATCCTTTCCTTTTCAGGAGCACGTTGTGTTGTGTTCATTTTTTTTTATTACTTAATATCTATCTGTTGCAGTGTTTACCGAAGTTTGTAGTTAGTTAATTAATTTGCCTCGCTGTGTGAGGGTTTTGCATGAGTAGGATCAAATGAACAGGAAAAAAAATGTGTTTTAGAAAAATGCAAACTTCGGGTTGGAATTCTCTTTGAAAGGCATCTAGTTGAAAATGCTATTTTTGAAGTATAAAAAAAATTGTAGTGGTTTTGTGTTTGTGGTGGTGAATGGCTCTGAAAATTATGTTTAAGGCATTTCATCTTTGTGAATGGCTCAACGCTGTTAGTTCACGTGGTGCAGGGGCATTTTTGTAGGAGTAACTGTGAAGTTAAAACCAAGCCTTGGAGTAATGACTTATGACCCATGTGCCCTCTCACTCAGACTGTCTTTGGGTGAGAAGTGGCATTATTCTAACCTAGGGAAAAATATTGAGAACTGTCCTTTTCCTCCTTTTCTGTTGTCGTTTCTTCTATATGTAAGAGAGATGTGGTGTGTAAGCTTGCCATGTTATAAACACTAGTACTACCTCCAATTCTATATGATAAACAAAAAACTAATCCATCAAAACCAATGTAAATAGTTAAGTTAGTTTATTTTAATTAATAGTGATTAATAATGTCATAATTTTTCCCAGAAATACTCATAATTAAATTTTTAAGGGGTGATTGTATTTAATGACACTAACTTGTAATTCAAGGGGTACTTTTTTCCACCAAGTGTGACTCAAAGGCCAATGTATGCATTCGCTTACATGGGGGGAATGGGTGAATGTCTTAATTAATAGACTTCACAATAAATTAAAGGTATTTTTTTTATCCGTAGGAATTGAAGACAGTATCAAGGGGTTTACAATATTCATGCACCATGTTCAATCAACTGGGCTATACCCCTTTGGTAATAAATTAAGGGTATAAAATAAAATATAAATTAATACATTTGAAAATAGGTCTATGTTATGCAGCTATTTGTTTTTTATTTTTTTTTTATAAAAGACTGGAGGCAATATTGTTTTATTGGAGGTTTGGTTGGGAAAAGAATCTGAATAGTCTAACTAAAATAATTTATTGTCTGACATCATTTAGGCATTTCTGTCCAGTTTGCTTGATGTAGTGTTAAATCAGCATAAGTCTTGAAGGATTTTTTTGTTTTTCTTACTGCTTTGGTATTAATTTGTATTTTGCTATTTATTCTGAGTGTTTTGGGTAACAGTGAAAACATTCTCCTTAACATTTGTTAGGCTTAGCAATGAACTGATGTATGCAATTTTTTTCTCTTTTTGTTTGGTAATGGTTGGGTTACATGCTTTCTTCATTCCCATTCATCCCAGTAAATGCTTTTTCATACTTCTCTCATTCTCTGTATTGGTAGATACAATACAATTTTTTTCCTCTCTTGATTTGCCCTCTTTTTCCTTTCTTTCCTTTTTCACTTCTTCATTTTGCAGATTGAACCATATCCAAGTGGAAATCTGCCTCCTGGTTTTGATCCAAGTACTTGCCGCAGTGTGTGAGTGTTTGTCTAGACATTTTTTTTGCCTTTTACTCTTAATATTTTATCTCATTTTTTGTGTTTGTTTCATGATTGTGATTGTGTGCAAACAATCTTGGGCACCATTACTTTAATCTTTTATTTACCCCGTTTCAAATAATGATTGGTGTTAAATGCATTTGAGATGCTGGTCTTTTGTATTTTACCTAATTAGATATTTTTGCCGTGCTTAAAAGCAATTCTAGTGTACCAAAACTACCTGTGTTACTTTTTGCTTTAATGACTAAAATTAATTACTTGTTCCCTAATTTTTTCTTCTGTTCTTTTTTTTTTTTTTTTTTTTAAATTGTAGCTTCTTTATCTTTGAGAAAATGCAGGTATGTTGGGAACATCCATACACAGGTAACTGAGCCGCTTTTGCAAGAAGTTTTCTCGGGTACTGGCCCAGTTGAAGGTTGTAAGCTTATCAGAAAGGATAAGGTACTTTTTTAGCTTAGTTATCTCTTTGTCCAATTTCTTAATTTAAATTTTGAAGACTAGCTGAAAATGGAGCTTTATATTTGACATTTGGTGCCTTTGTTTTGCAGTCATCCTATGGATTCATTCATTACTTTGATCGCAGATCTGCTGCTCTTGCCATATTATCTCTCAATGGAAGGCATCTGTAAGTGTTGCTCTTAAGATTTATGTTAAATTGATTTCATTTTGTGTTCAAATTTTAATTCAATGCTTTGCAGATTTGGGCAGCCTATCAAAGTTAATTGGGCATATGCTAGTGGTCAGAGAGAGGATACGTCAGGTTAGTTCACATTTCTGAGTTAAATAAATTGATATTTTTGGGCCATTTTGTTTAAACTTTGAAAAAGTGCTTTTTAAAAAAGTTATTTTTAAGAAAAAGATAGGATAGGATTTGCTTCTTAAAAAAAGCAGTCTATCAAACATTAAATAAAAAGCAGAAAACTGCTTATTTTATTAAAGTGTTTTTTTTTTAAATCAGCTTAAACAAACGGGCCTTATGTTCATACTAGGGCTGATCCTTTGGGAACTTTTGGCTAAGATATTATATTATATGGCTTGTTTCTTTTAATTTGCAGGTCACTACAACATATTTGTTGGCGATCTAAGTCCTGAGGTTACTGATGCTATGTTGTTTGCATGCTTTTCTGTCTATCCCAGTTGTTCGTAAGTTTCACTCTCATGATTTCTTAGTAAAACAGTCATCCACTTTCTTTAATTGTAGTTTTGGACATGAACCAATCTCTGTTCATCCAAAATGGAAAAAAAAAAATTGTACTGTCTCACATGATAGTTGTGCAGTATGTTCTATACAATTATGTTGGTAACTTAGCTTGGCTCATCATATTTATTTTTTCTGGCGGCTCCAGAGATGCAAGGGTTATGTGGGATCAGAAGACTGGGCGTTCAAGGGGATTTGGATTTGTTTCATTTCGTAACCAACAGGTCCAAATTTGGCTTAAAAATCTTAATTTTTGGTGTAACAAGGCTCTTTATGATGTTTTTGACTTAAAATTTTTCTTGAATTTTGTAGGATGCACAAAGCGCTATAAATGATTTGACTGGTAAGAAATTTGTTATTGGCTTAACAACCTTAGACGTGAACCACTTTAATTTTAGATGAATCTCAAATGATTTTTCATAATATAATATGACTTGAAGCAAAACTAATGTCACAGTTCTTTTGTAGGAATCGGCGTTGACTTTATGTTGTTTAGGTTCTTTTGTAGGAATGGTCTTGTTGACTTTTTAGAACTACCTTTTATGGTGTATTCACTTTGTAATTGCATACAGTGTGACAGATCCAGAAAATTTCTTTAGTGGGGACAAAGACATAGTCCATAATATTTTCACTGACAAAAAATATTTTAAGTTTTTATAAAATACACAGTCTCGTGATAGAAAAAATCCAAATATCTAAGCTTTTACATATTTAAAATGATAAAGTGGGTAAAATTAGTGTATTTTTTTTTTTTTACATTCTTTTATTTAGAAAATTAGTTTACTTGGACAATACCTATTTTTTTATGGGGGCAAAAACAATAATCATTAAAAATGTTCAAGTAAAAAAATTTACTTAATGGGGGCAATTGTCCCTATAGTTGTCAATGTGCATCAATCCCTGATTGCATATATGAGTCTCTTTTTTTTTTTCTTGTCCACCTGTATTTCCTGTATGATGCAAGCACAATTTATGAGCTCTGTGTATGTCCTTCAGGTAAGTGGCTTGGAAGTAGACAAATACGTTGTAACTGGGCAACAAAAGGTGCTGGTGGTAATGAAGAGAAGCAAAACTCAGATGCAAAAAGTGTGGTGGAACTAACAAATGGCTCATCTGGTCAGTATACTGCACTTCATGAAAAAATGGTAGAGATAGTTGAATTTAAAAAATTTATTTTAAGCCTCTAATTCTTGATTTAAGGGTGGACCTGGGTGCTTTCTAACATTTTGTTGCAGCCTTTGTACATTTGACCCTAGAAAGATTTTATAGATGATTGGACTTGTAAAAATTGTGTTTGTGAAGTATTCTGTTTTCCCAGTGAACTAATGGAATGCTAGCCATGAAATTAACCAACATGTTTTATCGTATTTGTACAGAAGATGGTAAAGAGACATCTAACAGTGATGCTCCTGAGAACAATCCTCAGTATACTACTGTTTATGTGGGTAACCTTGCCCCAGAGGTAAGAGACCTTCGTGTGTTTTTTAATTTTTAATTTTACATTTAAGAACAATACCAATTCATCAACTGTTATTTGGTTGAAAAGTTTGCAAACTTAAAATTTTGAAGTCCATTACTGATATTTGCGTTGCCCAAATTTTACATTACCTCTATCATCTTGTTTGTTCTCCTTATCTCTTTTGGCTATTATGTATACTTGTGCGTTGTTATGTTTTGAATTCTGCAGCAATTCCTGTTGCCATTTTATTCATTATGACCTTTGGTAATCCACAGGTAACTCAACTTGATCTCCATCGCCACTTCCATGCTCTTGGGGCTGGAGTGATGGAGGAGGTCCGTGTCCAGCGTGATAAAGGGTTTGGTTTTGTGAGGTACAGTACTCATGCTGAAGCAGCTCTGGCTATTCAGATGGGGAATGCCCAGTCTCTTCTATGTGGAAAACCAATTAAGGTGTGGATTTCAATGAACTTTTAATGCTGTTGCTACTTGCTGTGTAATTTTTGTATGGTTTGTTGTGGGTCATGGTTTTTATTGTTGACATATTTTTCTGGTTCTAACATTGCTTAGAAAACATATTAAGCTGATTAATTCTTTTCTTTTTGTGGGTGAGGGGGGCAAATTGTGTCATTGGGTATTTGGAACTTGGAATTTTCTTTTCTTGGTTTATATGACCTTTTCTACAATTGAATTTGAGCTGGTGTGCACATTTGAGATTCTGGTGTTTCCCTGTTGTATATGGTAGATTCATTTTGTTTATTTTTTGCAGCTTTGATACTTAATCTTCTTTTGACCATATATTCATTTCCTATGAACCCTTTTGCCCCCACCTATTCATTTCTTTTTGTCATAATTTTATTTTATTTTATTCTCCTTCTAGTAGTGTTTGGAAATCGATTTCAAATTTCAATGAATTTAAAATGCATAGAAGTTTAATTACTTCCAAGTAAATTCCCTTCATTTTTAAAATATTTGTTTGGGTAAAAGTGGTAAAGCAATTCAAGTTCTTTCATTAGATTAAGTAATTCAATTTCCATCATATGCAAATCCCATTGTGTTATTTAAAATTCCTTTATTTTAGTTGTTTTTTGAAATTCCTTCATTTTAGGTTTTATTTGAAATTCTTTCATTTTGTTTGGAAAAAAAAATCTATAAAATCCCTATCATTTTAAAAAACTCTTTGGGTTTGATATCCAAATACGTAATTTTGATGTATGGTCTTGTAAATTCACTTAAACATACATTGAGTTCCTTCCTCAAAATTCCACATCCAAACACAACCAGGCTATTTATTTGTTGCACTTCAACTCTGACCATTGCTATCATGTTAAAATACAGTGCTCTTGGGGGAGCAAGCCCACTCCACCTGGAACTGCTTCAAATCCCCTTCCCCCGCCTACTGCTGCATCTTTGCCTGGCCTGTCTGCAACTGATATTTTGGCCTATGAGCGACAGCTAGCAATTAGCAAGATGGGTGGCGTCCACGCCTTGATGCATCCTCAAGGACAACATCCTCTTAAACAAGCAGCAGCTATTGGAGCCAGCCAGGCAATATATGATGGTGGGTTCCAGAATGTTGCAGCTGCACAGCAAATGATGTACTACCAGTGACACTGCGGTTCTCTTGATGTAGTGGGGTTTAATGCTAGCTATATATCCTGCCTTGTGCACATTGATTCGTGTTAAACTCTAAGGAGCCTTTTCTTTTTTCTTTATTACTCGACGGTGATGTAACATTTGTATGGGTTTGTATCACGTATGCGGTTTTCTACTTAATAGTGGTGAGTGTTTATGATTTTAAGAGGGGATTGTCTGTTCAGACATGTTTCTTCTCATCACCCATTTGGGTGTTACTATGCGATGGTTGTCATCAATATCATCCTGTCTATAGATGCTGTTATATATTTATTAATATTTCAGTTTCAATGCCAAATCAATCTGGTAGTGGTAGGAAGTTGGGGTGATATGCGTATATAAGCTGGGTTTATTCACTCGTAATCGGACCCAGATAATGATAAATGGATCTGTATTTAATTTACAGTTCTAAAGAAACGGTTAATGAATCAAATAAAAAGCTTTTATTGAAAATCGTTTTAACAAGGATTACTTTTATTTTAGCATAAGCATTGTCAACTAGAAAATTTCTAAAACATTGATCAATCAGATAAGAAAATTTATTCGAAAATAAAAAGCATGAAATAAATTGTTTTATTGCAGTGCATTAGTATGGAAATTTATGGCAAAATAAAAAGTAATGGCGAAATGATAATTTGTTAATGTTTTGATAATGGCCGCGCGTAGTATGAGTTAAATACTGGTGTAAGAGAAGCACAATAGAAATGTAGATGCAGATAAACACAAATATTTCCCTTACTCATCTAAAGGACCAATATTTCACAATCTTGGAAACACATGCCTTAAGCATTTCCAGCCAAAAAATAAATAGGAACTGAATAATCTTAAGTTCCAAAGAGAGGATAAAAAAGAAAAAGGAAAATCCGCATGAAAAACAGATGGTGACAAGCCATGATGAAAGTCTAGTAATCCAACACTGGTTATTTCTCTCAAGAAATGTTAAACGTGTCAAGATTAGTCCTTTTCCAGTCTTGCAATATACTTGTCATAGAATTCGCCTGCTTTCTCAAGCTCTCCAAGCTCAGTGTAAGAATCAGCAATTGCCCCAAAAGCTTCTGTACTCCCTGAGTCTTCTCCTTCCCGTTCAGAGATGGCCAGAACCATGGAATGATATCTAATAACATCTCGGTATTTTCCCTGTCTTTGTAGTGAGGCTCCTGTAATATGCAACATTTCAATTGTTTTGAAGAAGCACCTAGTAAAATCCTTCACTCATTCAACACACACGCGCGCACACATACAAAGAACAATGTCATTGTGTACGAGCCCCTCTCAGAAAACACAGATTAATAAGCAAAATAGGGAATATTACAAACCTAGACCTCTAGCAGCTTTTTTCTCTTCAATAGGATCCTTTAGATTCTGGGCAAGCTCAAGTGCATTCTTAAACTCCGTGAATGCTTTATCTGGCTGTTGATTCCTTAGAAAGTTCTTTCCATTTTTAAACTTCGAAATTAGCTCCTGCTTCTTTGGGTCAACAATAATTTCATTATCAAGTATCCTACCACCGCCAATGGGAGCATAACTCAAGCTAGGGGCATAGGACTCAATTTTGGCTTGCTTCCTTAAAGCTTCGTTGATTTGGATCAATTGCTCGTTTACCCGTTGAAATTCATTCCTTCTTTGCCGAGCAAGCAACCCTGTCATATGATCATTGAATTCAGGACAAGGAAAGTATATCACTCATCTGTAGAAGTACATTAGAAACACCTCTACCACATTCATGTAGAAGCAGGAATTATAAAACTTGTGATATCAGAAATCAGATATTCAAGGACATTTACTGCCTTTATGTTTTTTACTTTTATTTTTCTCTAAAGTTTCTACTAACTCATATTTCTGTACTTAGAGAAATAAATTTTCTGCAGATATATCTCAATTTCCCCTTAACTTCTTTCCTGTTTTTTCTTCTTTAAGGAGGATCCCTACTCCTTTGCTTTCTAATCTTCCCCTTTCTTTCTTCATTTTTGATTAAAAAAAGTTTCTGCATATATGATCAGTGACTGTTCCCATAAGAAGTCTGTTGTTTTATATGATACAAGAAACCTTGAAGACAACAGGTAAACACATTGAGCTTTCAAAAGGCATTCATGCTTCACATAGCTAAATTTAACTTTCGAATGAGTTTTGTGTATTTTAAGATTTGTAGTTGTAACCAAAACATATTTCAGTAATATGCTAGTCCTTTATCATATAACGGATGAACTAATGCAACAAATAAAACTCATTTCCACACAAACATCTTGCAACAAAATGAACTTCTACTCTCCAAACTCTTAGAATTAGAAACATTGATCACAAGCAAGAATAACTGTACAGGGAATCTCTCACTACCTTACCTCCAACTGTGGCTCCAATAAGGGCTACTGCCAGCAGTATAGGCATATTGAAAACAGAGTTATCAGCCTCACACGTTTCAGCCAAAGCTGTGTTAGGCATAGAGAACATCAAAATATTGCTCGCTACAAATATCAGTGACGGGAACCTTTGGTGTATGTCTTCCTAGCCAGGCAAACAATTTCAATCAAAGTTAAAGAGAAAGATGCCAAAATGCATAAGAGAATAACAACTGAAAATCAACAGAATGTAGAGACAGAAGCATTATCTCAACATACAGAAGTGACCAAAAAAGAGAAATTTAGTGTAACAAACAGTATCCACAGTCGTCAATTTTTCCAATAAAAAGAAAAAGATCATATACCTTCCATATTTAAAATAAAATTTATCTTATAACTTCCATATTTGACAACTAATGCACAGTGTGTTGTGTAGAAGCACATTTGTAGTAAAAACTATATATAACAAATACATAGATTAAAAGATTCAAAGCGCATAGCTGCAAGAATGCCGTGACTCACCATCATTCCTTACACTTTGAGCAGTGCAGCAAACTCGGAATCTTAGAAGACCCATCAAACGTGTCTACAAAGTGTGGAACACCCTTGTCCGGTTTTAGAGAAAGACAAGCTAATTTTCCTGATTCATTGAAAAAAAAAATGAATTTGTCACAGATTTGCAAGACCCAAAGACTCAAAAAGAGTGTTTCCAAAGCTCAAACATGATGAAAGTTACGATTTTGAAATCCGTTTGAAAATGGGGTGCGGAAGAAAACTGACCTGGGAGTAAGGGTCCGGTGTTGTTGGCGTAGAATTGAGGTTGTGAGAAGCGAGGACGAGTGAGGAAACAAGAGCAACGGATGAGCACCGCCATGAGTTGAGTTAGTTCGGTGACCTGTGAAAGCTGAAACTGAAAGGATAAAACGTTGGGATAACAAACAATCTGCGTCTGTGTTTTTGTGTGCTGAATCACAACTTACTATGGCCGTCCTAGCTGGACTTCTTCTACTATGTGTGCTGAGTCACTAATTTATCTCATATCAGGTTGATTAATTCGTGGGATACAAATTTTTATTTTAGCAAAGCTAAAAAAATTAATTTGTATTGATTTACTGTACCAAATTATGATTGATTTGTATCAATGTATCCTAATTCACCTTAATTAAATACATCAATTGATGTAGGTTTTGTAATTTACGAGAAACAGAATAAAAAGAAAAAACACCCACACCCACCACAAGAAGCCCACTAACGTGTCATGTGCCTCTCTCCTTTTTCCCCAAATTCTGCTTCAGTTCACGTTCACGCTTCGCTACCTGCGTCTCTTCCCCTACTCAACGTTCTCCTTCTCCCTTCCCCCACCCACCTCCACTCTTTTCATTTCTATTCTCTTCCCTAACAGAACGACCATCGGAACAAACGGCATTTTGTCAAACAGTTACGAGGTATTCTTTTGTTTTCATCTTTATGTTCTATTTTTTTGATTCAAAACACAATCATCAAATACTTGCCATCATATCTCTGCATTTGAATGCTTTATATACAATATTCAGACTCAGCATTATTCATAGGTGATAGTATTGATAGCGATTAAGATTGCAATTGCACAGTCGTTGAATACTTATAATCAGAATATTTTATATATACAATGTTTTCAGAGTCTGCATTATTAGGTGACTGACAGGCGACAGCAATTAAGATTGCAATTGCGACAAGGGGACAAAACAAAACAATGAGCAGCGTTTTGCAAGGGAAACGCAAGCGCCAGGACTTGGCTTCGACGCTCTCGGCCTCAATGAATAATGAGGAGGGTCGTGTCTACAACATCATTCGCGGGAGGAAGGAGATGGGGATATGGCAAGGGGACATCAAGCGAGAAGCCAACATCCCCGATAGTTTGTTGAAGAAATCCATCAAGATGCTTATCACCAAGAAACTTGTCAAGGAGGTTGTGAACGTGCAGAACAGGTCCAAAAAGTTGTTGATGGCATCGGATTTCGAACCCTCCAATGAGATCAGTGGTGGAGAGTGGTACACCGAAGGCAAACTCGACACGGAATTTATTGACAAGCTGTCTGAGGCTTGCTTTAGTAGTATTCGTCGCCTGAAGGTCGCGACTTGTGAGGGCATCCTTGAGTGGATTAAGAAGGCAGGTGGTGGAGTCAGTAAAGGGCAGATGGAGCAGATTTTGAAGAAGTTGGTTATGGAGAATAAGGTGCAGGAGGTGACTAGTGATGGCTCTGGGGATTTTGAGTCTGTTCCTGTTGGTGAAGTTTGTTATAGATTGGCGAAGAAGGCTGCTGGTGTTGGTGCCATGGCTTCTATTCCTTGTGGGGTTTGTCCTAGGATTAATTCTTGTACACCCGATGGTGTTATCTCCCCTACAACTTGTCAATATTATCAGAAATGGTTGGACTTCTAAATGTGTCCCATTCGAATCCAAGTCCCTTTTTAGTTTGGGATTTTACATATAGCTCCTTTTAGTTTTGAATTCCATCTTATATATATATATATATATATATATATATATATATTTTTTTTTTTTTTTTTTTTTTTTTTTTTTTTTTTTTTTTTTTTTTTTTTTTTTTTTTTTTTTTTTTTTTTTTTTTTTTTTTTTTTTTTGGATTTTTCATATGGCACTTTCTAGTCTTTTATTGATTTTCTGTTCAATGTGATACTTAAAAGAATTAATTGATTTTCCTTTTGCTTTTAAGAGAAAGCTTTTTGGTGTGAATTTATCAAATTACTTGTTAATGAGAAATTTAGAACAAGTGGAGAACAACTCCAAGGTCAGAGATCTTGATGTCAAAAAAGTATGGCATCAACATTTTGATATGTTTGAGCTAATGTGACAGGGATCAAGGAATGCATTTTGTTATCTGATTATAGTAGCTAGTAGTACCTTTGTTGCACAAGGTGAAATGCTTAGATCAGACAATGGAGGAAGGGTTTAATTATATTTTGTTAGTTTGTGTCTTTGTCTGGTATTATTCAACTGTTGTTAGGCAAGAATTTGCTGAGCTAAAAAAAAAAAGCACATATAATTTAGTACTGGTTATGGTGGAGAGAGGAGGAGTTTGGCAAGCTTTCATATGCTGCCTGAGGCCAAGCAAGGGCCTTGGAGGTTTCACTGAAATGTTGATATCCAAGCTTAACCTTTGTCCTTTACTGTGTAGCTGTGGAGTGTGCTCATACACTTGAAATATACAGGTTAGGGTAGTGCTCATTTGTCATTATACGATACCTTTTTTCTATTGTTTTGAATTTTGACGTTATTATATGGCTTTTGATAGCATAAATATATGTTGAAGCTTGACATCATATGAGCACCACTTGAAACTAATTAGTTCTATCTGCCATTACATGAAATTGCAAGACAGAATTGCTGTATAGCATCAGCACATTTGCTGTCGAGAATCTTACTCACTTGGTTTGGATCTCCAGGAGTTCAGATTGCATTTGAAGCCACGTTTGGTAGGAAGAAAATCATGGTTAATGGTGAGATTGCTGATAAAGCAGTTATTAATGGAAGTTACGTTGGACATTGCATACAATGGGAATCGTCATGCCAAAAGAGCAATGGATGTGTGTTTATCTGCGGTTTCAATGCGGGGTAATGTTTTTGGGACATCAAGTTTCTTGGTTAATTGGTCATTACTCTTTCAAATTTCGCCTATTTGTGCTTTGTCATGCTTGGATTTTGTGTTTTAGGCGCAGAATTAGACACACACAAATGGTTTTCTGCTGATTAATACATATGATAGGCTGTATGATTCCGAGTCAGAACTTTGTAATTAGCAGATATTCACTTAAAAAGTGTTTTAAGTGTTTCTGTTTTACTGTGAGAATCAATATCAGAAAAACAGAGAAGGAACAATACTAGGCTACTTACTAGCTAGACTACTAGCATACTCGAGTTGTTAATTGTGTTTGGATATCAAATAGCTATTCAACCAATTAAGTGCAGCTATCAGTTTCAATTGACTGATAGTGGTGTACAGTGTACTACTATTATTATCATTATTCAATATAAAAAAATGACAGAAATAACATTAGATAAGGATAAAGTTAAAGTTCTGTATTGATAAGAAACCTATTCATTTATTAACAAATATTTTATTATAATTTTTGTAATTTAAAATTGAATTAGAACAAAAAAGTCACACGTACGGAGATAAGGAAATTAAGAGGAAACTCTCAGTAAATGTAAGTGAAAAATGCTCAAATGAGAGAAAAGAGGATATAAATAAACTAATTGTTAGAGTTAATAAATGAGAGTTTGTTTGTCCCATGAGGATATTTGTGTGTGCCTACTTGAAAGAACATTTGAAGAAGAGGATGAGAAAACATTTCTAAGTTATTTTTGTTTTTTATTTTTAAAATACTTGTTTTATAAATAATTTTTAAAACATAATAAAATCTGAATAAGAAATTGATTGCGATAAGTTTTTTTTATTTTAAAGAACAATTCTTAAAACAAAAGTGAAAAGTAGATCAAATGAAGCCCTCAATCTGTAAAAGGAGCTAAGTCCTCAATTTTTATTCATGTACTTTCATGTATAGAGAGTAAACTGTACAAAATTTCATGACAACAAGGACCACTGTTTAAGTGTTTTTAAAAAAAAGTACCACTGTTTAATAATTTGTTTTATTTTTATTTTTTAAGATGTTTTTTTATTAATTACTACACCAGGACATCTGCCATGCACGGATTGTGTAATTATTTTATTTGATTTATTAGAGGTTTTAAATATTATAAACAAAAAGAGGAGATATGATAGATAGGGAGGAAGAAATAATTTTAAACGCCCTCAAAGAGATAATATTTTTTTATTTAAAAAATATTTCATGAACACCCAGAAGGCATTTAAAACTATAAACAAAATGGAGAATAAAATATATGAATGAATGGAATAATCCTAAAAACTAATAAAATATATGTTAGTTTTAAATTTGGAACAACATGGAAGCAAGTTATCAAAACTAATATTTTTTCATAGTCACTTTATTTTAAACATTGATAAATAATAGATAGGAAGCAAGTTAAAGATGGTATAAAAAAAATTGGAATGTGAAACTAATTTAATTTTATCAATTTATTGTCATACATTTCAGAGAGTATAATTATATTTCTTAAAATACAAGAATAGATAAAACATTGGAACTAATGTTAGAAATTCATGAACCATGAAATAACCTCATCGACAATAAAATATTGAAACTAATGTTAGAAATTCATGAACCATGAAATAACCTCATCAACAACAGGTATGAAACTTTCCTAGAAGATCCATAACAATCCATCCCCAATATGCCTAATTCATTTTTAGATGCTCCATTATTACAACTTCAAAGTTCTGTCTCCTCTCAAAATAACAAAAAGTAATGTGTAAAAAGAAAATGAAAACAATAAATAAGAAGCAAATTATAGGTATATAAAAAAGTAAGAATGTGAAACATATTTAATTTTATCAATTTGCTACCTTTCAGATAATATAATTTTAATTCTCAAAGTATAAAAATAAATAAAACATAAAATTAATGTTAGAAATTCATGAATACATGAATTAGATGAACAAAAAAACAAATAAAATATTTATGAAAAATAAATATAACTAAACTTTAACACAAATAAACACGACTATAAAAAGCAAATAGGTGGATTAAAAAAATAGTTAGAACAATAAACTTTTATATATAGAAGTTATTAATAGTAACTTATGCTTAAGGAATGATTGAGTGAAAATAAAAAGGCTAGAAACTACTATTAGTAAGTTATATATAAGGAGTTACAATTTTAATATGGTAAGAAGTTATAGTTGATTTATATATATTAAGATTAATATTGTCAAAGGAGGGCTTTACGTCCTAAAGTAACCACTAACAAGTGGATTAATTAGTGTAAATTATTTTAATTTTTTTTAAAAAAATGAATTCAAGTGTTGAATATATACAAATACATTAAATATAATAATTTCATCCTAGTCAATCATGCCTCCACCGGAAGATACATACCTAGACAAAAAAAGAAGTCCCAAATTAAATTAATAAAAAAAAATTAATTATATCTTAGGTCTTTAAAAAGATTGGCGCGTGAATGAGAAGTGAGAGGGTGAAGTTGACCCGACTTGAATCCGTGAGGCGCAACGTAAACGAAGGGGAAGGGTTTTAATCAAACGAATCAACCATAGTCCATTACCTTCTTCCCGCGCTGAAAAATCAGTGACAGTGAGTGAGGATTTAAGCTCCAATGGAAGACGAAATGGCGATGGACACTTCTCCCAGTTACTTCGACCCTCACAACTTCTCTTCCAGACAGCAGTTCCGCAGATACGGGTATTCCTATCCTATTCCACTCTTTCCATTCATTCCAGTTCCAATTTTTCGATCTTATTATCCAATTCTTAGCTTCAATATTCCTCATTTACGTATCAACAATCACCTTATGTTTTACTTTTGCTTCGGAGGCGCGGGGTTTTGTGCAATTAGGGTTTATGCTCGAACCAATCAACCAGGGTTTAAGTTTGTTAATTTGAAAAAAAAAACTGGAGGAAAAAATATTCAAATCCGGAGCTTGTGTTAATTTTTGTGCGAATCTGAACGCTTGAAGTAGTTTTAGGTTCTTCTGCTTTTGTCTTTGGCAGTCTGGGAAAATAAAACCGTGACGTTAGGGTTGAAGGATTGGGTAGAGGGAGGCTTATAATGCCTCTCTGATAATGGTCTTGAATGGGATAGAGTTGGTAGGGAGAACGACTGTGAGACTTATTATATGAAGCCGTCAAATTCCCCTACATTTGTTGTGGTTGCATTGCATTACTTGAGTTGCCGACCTTTCATTTTGTGTATGATGGAGGGTTGGCGTATTAGATGTTATATGGAACCATTGGAATTCTTTCGGAATATAGTGTACATTTTATAAACTATACAAATTTTCAGAATAGTGGCCATCCTGCTATGGCATTTCCGGGGCTGGCCACTATCTGGGATTTATAACACTGTTTTGGATTGACAGAACTTGTTGATTTTCCTTGTTACTTCAACTGCAAATCACTTTCCTGCTTGTGTTTTGTTGCATTTTGTAAAATTTTGTGTCAATTTTCTATATTGCAATTTTTTCAGGAAGAGACACTCAACTTCAGGTGCTTCAATCCAATATGACAACTCGGGTTCCAAGTTAAGTGAAACTGGGTTGTTATATGATGGCCAAAGCATCCATAGTCCAACTAATGCAGCACTTGTTCTTGAAAATATTAAACAAGAGGTTGAGAGTCTTGATGCTGATTACTTGGAAGAGAAGACACCATATTCCACTAGAAGGAAATTGTCTGCTGATATTCATGGAGTCCCTGGGGTGGATGATGGTTTTGACTCTGTACGCTACTCATTAAAGGCTTGTAAGACAGAGGGTGACTCATTGGGAGATGGTGTAGAAACAATCTTCACTTTATTTGCATCTCTGCTTGATTCTTCTTTGCAAGGTAATGCAAGCATGTTCATTTATATACCCCAGTACCCAGAAAGATTTATTTCATTCATCTTCGTTTTTGCCATTTCTGTAAATATGGATACAGAATTATCTCTTTGAAACTTGAAATTCCACATAAGGGAACATTGTATTGGTCTTATTTGTTTTGAATCTGCATGCTGGAGCATAATGCTTGATACTTTAAGCAGAAGACTATTTCATCTCTCTTAGTAATCAAACTTTGTATTGGTAACAACGAAAAATAAAACTCTTCTGTATTTCCATAGCATTTTAGTTGCTCCTCTTCCCCTTGCAGAAGAATGGATCTTGTTGGTGCAAATGCATTTTTATTCTGCAGAAGAAAAGAAATAGTGTAATTTTGATCTTATTTTGTTTTACAGGACTGATGCCTATTGCTGATCTGATACTAAGAGTTGAGAATGCATGCCGAAATGTTTCAGAGTCTATAAGGTTTGTTTGTTATTAGCCAGCATAAATATCTGTCTGTGAAATTTTATAATATTCAAGATGTATATACATATAAGTAATATTATTACTTTATTCTTATATAAGGCTCTACATATTGACACGTGTGCTTGTTGACTTGGGGGTTGATAGATGGAAGTCATTCTTTTTCATTTTAGGTTGTTGTGGCTTTATAATTTGTTATTTGCTTATGTATTTACTATGAGTAGTTGGTTTACTGCCTGCTTTGGAGAATTCTCTGCATATTTATTCAAGATTATTTTAATTATGAATCTGTGGAGAAATTAGAGAGCGGTGGTGGTCTTCTTTTTGTTGGATTTGGTTGTTTTTGTTGTTTATTTGAATGTTTTAAGAGGATTTCCGGTCCTCCGTCTCTTTGCTTGTCTTTCTCTCTTTTAATGGAGTGTTGTGCATATATACATATATATAATTCATGAATTACTTTTGTTTTTACTTCCTTATGTTGCTAATGATGCCTTGGACTGGTTTGAAGCTATGTCTTTCTGTAGCAGTATTTACTTATGTTGTCTCATAATGTTGCCAACTTGTTATAGTAAATTGTGACGTTTTTCTTAATGCTATAGACTCTAGAGACATACATTTAATAAAAAAACTAGAAAATATCATTTATCAGGAGTTAATGATGATTGTATATTCAGTGTTTAGTAATTAGTTTTATAGCTACAACTTATGGTTAGTCTCAGATAAGTTGCTGATCTCTTAGGTATTTATTGTTGGTAGTCATTACAGTTTTCAGTCTACTAATCTAAACTGGTTATTATTGGTTACTAGTAGCTTGGGTCGGTAAGCTTACAGTACATTTGATTTTTAGGTTTCATGGGGGTATAGATAGGTATATACATTGCATGGTAAAATTTCCGAAACTAGGATACTTGCTGTTGTTATTCTCTTATTACAGCTATTCTTGATGCTATTTTGTGGCTGCACTTGAAAGCATGAATGATATACAATAGGATTGCATTTTTTTTGTGTTTAACTTGAAGTGCAAACTCATTATTTACCAGTTGAAGAGGAAATTTTGTTGTGATTGTTAGAACACACTTCTTTGGTTTGCTGTATTGGCTGTTTTAGGAGGACTCTTGTTCTTATTTTCCCTAATGAATTCTTACCTACAAATATGTGGGGAAAATGAGAGTTAACCTGGCCTTTTAAACCACATTGGACGGTGGATAGATTGAAGAAGTATAGTGTGAGTACTTGTATTACAAAACTACTTTGATAATAATATTTTTGTGGCCTTTCTCTTGTAGGTACGGTTTGAATATAAGGCATCGAGTTGTTGAGGACAAATTGATGAGGCAGAAGGCTCAGCTCTTGCTTGATGAGGCGGCAACATGGTCTCTCTTGTGGTTCCTTTATGGGAAAGGAAATATATCTCTAACCATATATTAAAGGATCAATTTAGTCTCTCCTAAGTTCTGTTATGATTTTTGGTTATTCCAATCTATTTCCTTAAATTTATTGACCCACATTCTTCTCATTGACTGAATCAACACTTGTATGATTAGGGTTCCCATGTTGATTGTCACACTTTTGAATTTAAAATATAAGGAAAACTCAATGGTATTTGATGTTACCTTCATCTCAATCTTGAGATATAGACTATGTTTGACAAGGTATTTTAGCTAACATCTAGCTTTTTTTTACTAGCTGAAAAACTTGTTTGACTGTTCAATAAATAAGCTTTTTTTAGTAACTTCTAGCGGTTTTTTGAAACACTAGCTTCTAGTTTTTTATATTTTCTTCCATTTTTATCCTCAATATATTTATCTGATTTTCTAGTTACTCTTTTTAACTAAATCATGATTTTATTATTTTTACGTCATTTTGCACTTTTCAGTTACTTCAACAACTAGTTTTACCGAACACTTATAATTTAATAAGTCAACTTTTTAGCTACTAGCTTCCAACTTTCAGCTACCAAATTTCAGCTAGTTTTTTCGAACATAGCCATAATTTGCATGTTGGGATAACCTATTCTATTTATGTCATTTTACACTTTTCAGTTACTTCAACAATTAGTTTTACTGAACACTTATAATTTAATAAGCCAGCTTTTTAGCTACCAGCTTCCAGCTAGCTTTCTTGCTAGTTTTTTCGAACATAGCCATAATTTGCTTGGGCTTTGTGATCGATGCGGAACAGTGCGGTCCACAGCACAGTCTATGATGCTACATACAGCTTGTCTGCGCAACTGCACACTGTTCACTCACATACACTGGCAACCGCATCAATGCGGATGTCAGCAATTCGCATGGGCTCCGTGATCGATGTGGAACAGTGCGGTCCACAATTTATGATGCTACAGACAGCTTGGTGCCTGTGATCTATGCAGCTGCACACTGTTCACTCACATGCATTGGCAACCGCATCAATGCGGATGTCAGTAATCCGCGTGGGCTCCGTGATTGATGCTGAACAGTGTGGTCCATAGTCTATGATGCGCATCTACCTCTCTTACCTAACCCTCCAACCTAAATGTTCTCACCTAACCTTCTCACTTAACTCTCTCACCTAACTTTTTGACCCTATATATAATCCCACCATTTTACAACATATCACACAGAACAACATACTCATAATACAAACCTTTATTCATAACTTTCATAGCCTTCCCACTCACATCCCCAGAACACCACCCATGGCTCCACGTAAAGAAATATCGCTTGTCATTTTTCACCATGGTCAGATATTAGACGACTCGGTTCACGAATGTGCAGAACCAATATTTCTATACGTGAGTAGGTCTATTACATTGACATAGCTTATTCAGAAAAATAATCAACGTCTCCCTACTCGAGCAACTGAAATAGTTGTTCAGTTGTTATCGTGTCCCTATTTCATTGTATCCTGCCCACATATTTTATTTCAGCACAATTACACGATAATGACGATCTTAGAGGCGTGGTGGAAACACTTGTCCAAAATCCACAATTGGGTTCTGCCGAATTGTGTGTTGTTACTAAGCTTATTCCTCAACCACAATCACCGTCTCCACAACCATTACCATACAAAAACTTGGACCTCAATGATCTAGTGTCTTCATACATAGACCTTGAAACACAAGACGCCTTTGACGTTTATACTTCATACACACAACTACTATCTCAAAATGATTCTTTTTTTGATGCCCAACAAACCTCCTTTCACCAACAATACTATCATCCATCACAAAATTTTACAACATCACCCCCATCACAACAACCACAAATACAAACATCAAACCCAAATGAAGATCCCATCACTAATGAAGATCCCATCATACAATTTCACGAAGAAAGCATGAATGATTTTAGTGAGCATGGGGATCAAGAGTTGTTTCATCACAACAATGATCAAAGCGATGATGAGGGTTTTGTCGTACCAACGTCACCTCCGTTGCAATATCACCAACCAAGGTGTCCAATGGAGTTGAACCTCGACAACCTACCACAATACACTGATCACCACCATTTTGTTCAACAACAAGACCGTGTACAACCACCAACTGGTGCACTCGAGGTTGACATGACCTTCGATGACAAAGCACAATGTATTTGAGCAGTCAAAGAATACAACATCAGAAATTATTTTGACTGCAAAATAATATATTTTGACCAGAAAAGGCTAAACCGCGTGTGTAAATCACATGAGAATGGTTGCATGTGAAGCTTAGGCGCATACAATTCAAAGAAGAGTAACAAATTGATTATCAAAAGTATCAGAGGTCAACACACTTATGTCGCGCCAATGCTCGCACAGGAGCACAGGCAACTCGACAAACACGTGATAGCACAAATCATCCAAGCCATTGTCAAAACGAACCCAATTGTCTCCATCGAAATGTTGATTGCAGAGATCATAACGTTTATGAATTATACTCTATCCTACAAAAAGACATGGTTAGCAAAGAAAAGAGCGTTGGAGATGATTCATGGAAACTGGGAACAATCATATGACAATCTGCCAAAACTTTTGGGAGCTCTGCAATCTTGTATTCTTGGGACTGTTGTCGCTGCTCAAACAGAATCTGTGTTTGAAGAAGGAGAAATGATACCTGAAAAAAAATGTTTAAACATGTCTTTTGGTCTGTGCATTAATGGGTTTTCACATTGCAAACCCATCGTACAAGTAGATGGTACATGGCTTTACGGGTAGTACAAGCACATTATTGATAGCTACAACATAAGACGGTGCTAATCATATTTTCCTGATTGCCTATGCCATTGTAGAAGGGGAGACAACTTCAACGTGGGGATTCTTCCTAAAGAATTTGAGAAGGCATTCTATTTATCACTAAGTAACTCACCACTAATTAGATAAAAAAAAAAAAAAACCAAAGTTTACTCCAAAGGAAATCATTTCTCCCATATATAAATGGCCTGTAAGTTCCTATAAATACTTGCTGAATTGTTATAGGAGAGACATTAAATGGAGTGGCACTACAGCTATAATTCATTTTCCCACATTTAATTGTTGACTTTGCTTTGGATTTTTGGTTGCCCCATTTTTTTGACTTTTTTTTCCTGACAGTTATGCTTTTATTTTTCAGTGACTGAAGAACTATCTAAAAATCAAATACTGGTAATATGTGTGATGCTACTTTATGTGACATCCTTGGAATGGGCTTATTGAAATTTATTTACTTATCACAGGTGTCAGGAACCTCAAATGTGGTGGCTTGTGAGTTTGTTGTGGAGGACCACACAGCTCAATTATGCCTTCGGATAGTCCAGTGGTTAGAAGGTTTAGCTTCTAAAGCACTTGACTTGGAAGCAAAGGTGGTTTTTTGCTATGCTTTCTGCATGGAATTTTGATTTGTTCACAAATATTTTTTTTATTTTTATTCTGAATTTAATTAGAATACACTAATAATGTAAATTATTTTACACTGTCATCCAATCATGGATTGCCATATAATTGAAAATTGTTGACTTTTGTAGTGATCACTTAAAAAACCATATCTATGATGATTTCTAATTGGTCAACAGTGTAAAAATCTTTACAATCATAGTGTATCAAAATTAAACTCTTTTATTTCTTAAATTATGGCATGAATAAAAATTTAATCATCTTAAATGTTGTGGGATGCTGGTTTTGATAATTTTTTATAAAAAAATTAGGTAGTTAATAAGGAAGTATAATTAGGGAGATGTGAAGATATTAAGTCAAGAAACATTGCATTATGTGGAAAACATAATAATGCTGCTGGGCTTCCCAGTCACCTTGCTGGTTGGAAATGTCTGTTCATTTTAGTGGAAAGAGAAACCCTTGAAAATGCAAGCATTCCAGTTCATCCAAATGCACTAAAGAATTATTAGTAAAAACCAAACATTACCGCAAAAAACTTTGCTTCCCTGTATTTGTGAAAAAAATACAAGAACAATAATTGTGAGGTTATCATTACCTCACTATTCTAAACTAAAGTAAAAATTAGACAATATAAGAGAATTTACTTATATTTCAAAAGAATTAACTGGTGGCATGTCTTACGGTGAGTATAGGGTTGGAAATCGTTTTGTTTATGATAAAAATCACACCTGATATAATTAGTGGCCTTTTTGGAATTAATTTTAACACATGCTAGGTACACGGTACTATGGTAAGTACACCTTTAAATATTGGAGTATCAGTTGCAAATTTAGTTTCGGTCTTTTAAGAAATAAATAAAGGATATTTCCTTAAGTGAAACTCATGATCCCTATTTAATAGTTTATATTGCTTTACCTTATGTGCACACATATTCATTAAACAATAGTAGTTTTGGATTCCTCCTACGTTCATGCAGGTGCGTGGATCTCATGTTGGTAGTTATCTCCCCAGCTGTGGAGTTTGGCATCATACTCAGCGTTACCTAAAGAAAGGAAATCTTGACATGAATGTTGTTCATCACTTGGACTTTGATGCTCCAACCCGTGAAAACGCTAATCTTTTGCCTGATGACAAGGTACTGTGCAATTCATTGCTTGCAAAACTCCAAATCTCACCCTCTAAATTCAACAATCACTTTCAGATGATAGTAGGAAGGCCTAACTATTATATGATTTGTTTATTATGCTGTTTTTTGTTTATGTTTTGATTGTTTTCCTGTTGTACTCTTGTCTTGTCTATCTCTTTCTATGGACTATTTTTCAATGTTTTTGGTCATATTAAAAATTTTGTTACCTATCAATGTGTAAGGTGGATGGCAAATTTCCTGAGTCTGCTCTTGCTTTTGGTTGTAATTTCCTTATATTTATTGATGATGACAGAATAGTGAGAGTGCATGCACACTCCTAGTTGGCTAGTCCATAATGTAGTGTGTCAATAATGCTTTGTTTTTTTCTGGATGCAGAAACAAGATGAATCTCTTTTAGAAGATGTATGGACTCTTTTAAGGGCTGGAAGGCTAGAAGAGGCTTGTGGACTTTGCCGGTCTGCTGGACAGGTCACCATAACTTTGACCATGATAAGTTTCTGGACTTCATTAATCTATGCTTCCCATATTGACATCTTGTTATTTTGGCAGCCATGGAGAGCTTCTTCTTTTTGCCCATTTGGAGGATTGAACCAGTTTCCTTCTGTTGAAGCTCTGGTGAAGAATGGTAAAAATAGAACTTTGCAAGCTGTTGAATTTGAAAGTGGCATTGGTCATCAGTGGCATCTTTGGAAATGGGCTTCATTTTGTGCATCAGAGGTAGGGTTGTATGTTAACACTAATTGAACAATTTTCTTTGTGTTTTTTATTGATGCATATGTTAATCTGTGTATTGACACCTTCCTCTCTAGATTTTCACTTAAAATTTTTTATAATTGGAAATGGAGTGTTTTATGCCACACACGTTCTCTTAGAAAAAAGCATGTATATATCTGAATTGCTTCTTCCTCAAAACATTCTTAGGACCTGATTGGTATTTCATGATTTCATAAGGCTTGAATCAGGCCTGAATCCTGATTGATAAAGTCTTATAAATTTTAATACTATACATAATTTGTTGTAACATTGTATAAGATAATATAAGATAGTATTGTACTAGATAGACAATAATTATTTTTTATAAAAATACTTTTTACTTAAAAAATACTAATAAAATTTTGTAATGTTGCTCAGGAATATACATTGACATTCAATAATAATAATAAAAATCATATTTTGGATATTGATAATTCACAAAATTTTAAAAAGAATCCAAATCCTATAGCTAGTGACAGCCTAACAGGTTTGAGGTGTAGATGTGTAGTAATGGATCCTTATGACGGTCTAAAATCGTATTTAGATAAGTGCCTGTAATATTATTTTAAAATAATCTTCTTCACTATGCTTTTAATGCACAAATGTAATTTTATGTTAAGTTTTAATGCTATTATTTTATTTTATAATTTATTTTATTTTAAAATCATCGGATTTATTGAAGACATAAATGAGATTGATATATCCCCACAGCAGCCTGATACTTGGCAGTGGATGGGCGACCCGAGTGGATTATACACTATAAGCAGTGCTTACTTCTTCCTACAATCAGGTGAAGCTTTTCCTGATCAGTGTGAAGTTTATAAGGCCATTTGGAAGATTAAAGCACCTCACAAAGCTCTAT
>PYAF01001402.1:637032-652635 GCA_007407185.1 Glycine tomentella | reverse complement strand
GTAGCAACATACTCTTCCGGGAGTTTTCTTTGATTTCTATGTGGAGAGTACCAGCAATGCCTATAGGTGCCCACACAGTACTTGGTTTTCTTGCTGAACCCTTAAAACAGCTTGCAGAAACTCTTGAGACCTCTGAGGATTATAATGTTTTTGAGGATCTAAGGGAGTTCCAAGACTGGGTATGTTGAACTAAGCTTTCCTAATTTAGTCATGAAATCTCAATTACATAATTTCTGGCTTGAGAGCAGCACTTAACATTAATGTTTGCCCTGCATTTAACTAGCGTGAGTATTACTCCTGTGATGCAACCTACCGCAATTGGCTAAAAATTGAAGTAGAGAATGCAGAAGTTCCTATCTCGGAACTGTCACTAGAGGAAAAGGAAAGGGCCATTTCAGCTGCCAAGGAAACACTGAGTGCATCCCTTTCACTACTACAAAGTGAGTTAGTTGACAATCTTGTTCAAATCTCCAAACGTTTTAGCAATATATCAATTGTGAAACTTCTGTTCGTGTTTCAAAATGAATTCGTACATTGACATTTTAATTAATGACTTGTAATTCTTCTTTATGTAGGAAAAGAAACACCTTGGTTGGCTTTGACTGATTGTATGTATGAGTCAGCTGAACCTGTTTTCCTTGAACTTCATGCAACAGCAATGCTCTGCTTGCCATCTGGAGAGTGTTTGTGTCCAGATGCTACTGTTTGTACTACACTGACAAGTGCCCTCTACTCTTCGGCTGGTGATGAGGTTGTCTTAAATCGACAACTAATGGTATGTTTTTTCAACCAGTCAGCTTAAGCCAGCAAATATACAAATGTTTCGTCAACTATTCTATCCTGTTTGAATGGTTATAAAAGTTCTAGTTCATTCCTGTTAGAATAGTCTATATTCTTGTCCATCTGAATTTTATCCATGATGTGAATTCCTAATTTTGTTTGTTAACTGATCTGGGAGCTATTTCAAATCTATGCCTGTTCGTGTACCATCTGGGAATTATTAAATAGGTACCTATATGATTTAAAATCTATAATGAGCCCCTATAATTTCAAATGTCTTTCAATGGGAATCCTTAGTTCCATCCTATTGTCTGGTCCCTGAATTTTTTCCTTGGAAATACAGGGATCTATTTATAGGTTTTAAACTAGGACCTATTTAAAAACTTCCAAATAGTATGTTAAATATATGATTTGATATCTGTAAATAGAGAAATGTGTACGGCTGATAATTAGGGATTATACTCGTTATTAGTCATTATAATGTTTCCATATATGGTAATCTTATCTTATTGATTATAAATAAAGGATTACTTGTGTGTCAACACATACAATTGACAATAAACACATACTATAGTACAAGTACTTATAGATTAATTAAAGGGTATGGGACAGGATTTTCTGTAAATTAAAAAGTGGTTGGTTGTTGTTTCAAGGAGAGAAAAGAATAACTGAACAGCAAATAATTCATTTCAAAGATTTGCTTGAGTCAAAAATTAAATTTGTTTAATATGTGTCTAATTGCATTGGTGATTGTTGGTACCTTGCGATGATAATTGTTATATGAACTGCCTTTGCCAAATTTTGCGGTCTATTATTTTGCAGGTGAATGTTTCCATATCTTCAAGGGACAGTTATTGCATTGATGTTGTTCTTCGTTGCTTAGCAATAGCTGGTGATGGACTTGAACCATCATGGCTGGTAGCTGGTGATCTCAATGATGGTGGTATTCTTGGCACCATCATGGCTGCTGGTTTTAAAGGTAGCAATGTTATTTAATTAATGGCTGATATTCTTGGCTTAGATCCAAATGAGTGGGATGTGGCATATAGCAGTATAAGCTTCTCATTTTAGTTTTTGCCTTTGGGAAGTTTTTCACAGGGATACACTTCCTTTAGGCCTTTGCATTCTTTAGAATATATTCTTGCTACTAGCTTTAGTAGCCAGGGTAGAATTAAAGAGGTTAAATTTTCATGCCAATGTGCAATATCTGGTCATTTTTAGGAGGTTATGGCTCACTGGTTTTGGATAATATTAGGCAATTCGTGATTGGCTTCCATAGAATATAAGACTAGGTCATACCATTTTTTAGCTTGAGTTACTATTAGAGATCTGTGACAATGAGTAGAAGATACTGTAACTTTAGTTCCTTATCACAGGTGAGCTTCCTCGGTTTCAAGCTGGAGTTACTATGGAAATATCCTGTTTGGATGCTTGGTATTCTGACAAAGATGGCACCTTAAAGTGCCCAGCAACATACATTGTGAAAGGACTTTGTCGTAGGTGCTGTCTCCCAGAAGTCATTCTTCGTTGTATGCAAGTAAGTCAACAGATGGTAGTGACATGTTGTTTACCTTTTTGTGGGTGAAAACTATTAAAAGTAAAACCGAAGTCTTGATAATATTTTTTCCATGTGAGTACATTTAATCACTCAGGAGTAGTTAATCAAGTGGCTAGTAACCACTTTTGGGTATCCTTAATTAGTTGAGTGATCAATTGTTTCTAAACCGAATATGTTCACAAAGTAATTTTTAAAAGAGTATTCTCTTTGGAGTTGTCCGGGATTGATTATGTGCAATTTCTGTCTTATCTACAGGTTTCTGTTTCTCTTATGGGATCGGGAGTCCTGCCTGATTGTCATGATACTTTGATAGAACTGGTTGGCAGTCCTGAAACTGACTTTCTTCACTTGTTTAGTCAACAGCAATTACAGGCAAGATTATAATTTCACGTTTCTCAAAGAAACATTAGAGGCGCTTTAATTTAAACTTCATCCTTTGTGTATTAGCCTATATTGTGTTTTCGTGGAGTCGTGAGACCTAGCCGTATTCTTTTCCTTATTGGCTTCAACACAGGAGTACGTCAGGGAGACAGATAGGACATCTCTTGCCATTTTTTTATAATATTATTGAGACTCCCATTTTAGTAGTCTTTTTATTAATTTCCCAATCACAAGTGCGATAAGTTGTTGAGGAATAGCAACACCATAACACCTAGTTGTCCATTCCGTATATCTCAATTTAAGTATCTAAGTCATTTAGCCACTGACTGGATTATGATGTCAATGAAAAATATTAGAGGGGGTTTGTCGTTTGGCGACAAAATAATTGCCTTTTGTCTATTTGAGGCCTGACTGGATGTTTGTCCTTTTTTCACTTGTAGGAGTTTTTATTGTTTGAGAGGGAATACTCAATCTGCAAAATGGAGATTGCAGAGGAATGATTATTTCCCCTTGAGCTGGGCTTGGTTCGGTGTTCTTCTGGAGCTTCAAATTTTGAAAGGATGAAATGCCTTATAAACGCTACTAACATTTTCGTCTTTATAGTTGTTACTTTGCTTTTAGAAGAAAGAGCAAGGATGCTTATTGCACAAAGTGGCCGGAGAGTCTGGTGTAATTGTATGCTTACGGTGTTGCCATAATTTCACACAGGTTCAAGACTCGAGCATTCCCCTATTTCAAAAAAATATTGCAGAGTGTATTGTGAATTTTTTTCAGCCTTGTTCTCAAAGTAAAGATACCCTTTGTATATAATTCTGTATTATTCTAATAAGATTTTTTTTATATCATTATGTTTGGCTTTTCCGCTCTGCTTGTTTTTTTGTCCTTTCTTTGCATGTAGCCATTTACATTGAGCGGGCCTATAATGCATGCATATTATTGATTTATTTTTCCTTCATGTTATGCATATAAAAATATAATTTTTTGTTTAATGTTCTTTCGTATTCGAAATAGGTTATCATCTATGGAGCAAGATTCCCGATATGCAAATTAATTTTACATGAAATAAAAATTTAGTGAATTTATTTTATTGACATGGATATAACAATTCAAATGTATAATTATAAAATAAAATTATCCAGCCCAACGGCCTTGAAGTTGGCATTTTATTTTTACATTAATCATCTGACTTTTTTTGAAATTACACAAATTTCTCCTGTTTTTTTTTTAACATTTTAACCTCTCTTACAAGGCAACACGGTGTAATGTTTTTCTATTGAGTACCGACTAATGCAGAGTACTAAAGTATTTGGCAAAGTAAAAAAATATTGGCTTATGTAACACTTAAATGAAATGAAAATAATGTGTAAATAAAAAATAGATGGTAAGTTCTATAACTTTAAGTGTTACATGAGCCAATATTTTTAAATTCCCATTTTTCTACTTTATAAATTCTAAAAGGAGAGTAGAAAATATTTATGTTTTTACCTTAAAAGTTTTCGTTATAAAGAAGATAAAATGCGACTTAAAAAAGATAGATTTTTATGTATAGATTGGATCAATGATTATTCGCGATTTCATAATTGAATCAATTACATACTGGATCCAAACTAAAAGAATGTTATGGTAAAACTTCATTTGAAAGGATCTTGAAAGACATGATTGGATTAGTTGTGGATTCTTACATCCGCCATTTTTTATAGTATTGAGAAATAAACATGCTCTTTACTTGATATCGTTTGTTTGTTCTGTTCCATTAGAACTTATTGTTTTGGGGACGAGAAAGCAGTTGATGATGTAAATAGTACATGATGGAGCTCGAATTTATTCATTTCTCATTGGCAGGTATCTAAGGTTAGTGAAAATTAACAAGTTAAAAAAACTTCGTAAGTATGTTTTTGATAGAAAATAGAAAGGATCCAACTTGAGCATGGTTCAAAAAAAATGGTTGGAATTAGTAAAATGGTTTTGATCAAAAGCATAGTTGTAAGAATTAACCTTCTATTTGTATGATTCTTTCATAGAAAGCAAAAATGGTATGTTGCTGCCATTTTTGAAAAGATTTAAGATTCCTGAAGTAATTTCTAAACTCAATGATTCAAAGAAAAGCTAAAAGATCATGGAACAAGTAAATACCATTTTCAAATTGTCTCATCAATTCTATTATAAAAAAAATTAAAAATAAATTATAAAGAAAATAAACACGAACAAGAAAAGGGAGTAGAGACCACTCAATAAATGAAATAGTTACTAAATGTAACACCCCGGACGTGTTATCATTAATAATATCATAAGCACTATCAGCGTTAACTAAACGCGGTGCGGAAGCGATAGAATCGATTTTTTTTATTTCATTATGCATGGAATATACAACACACAACACAAAGCATATACACAGGCCCCTACTGATCCAGATAAACTTACACAAATAACAATAGGCAGAAAACACAGAAATCTAAACAGAGATAATCAGGAGGAACATAATCTCATACATATAACATAATTTGTACATATACATACAACTCATAGTTTCTATCACAACTGTGGTTATACAACCATATATGTACAGTATAACGGGTGTACACTCACACTCTATCCCTATACAGGATACAAGACAAAGATCAAACAAAAGACTCTTCTAGTCTTCATCTGCAGCCCATGACCACTCCAGCATACTCAGCTCAGGCCTCCTGCCCTGTGGTTGCTCCTCTCCCCAAGAAGCACCTGGAAACCACAACCTACAACAGGGGTGAGATAAACATCTCAGTAAGCTCAGGGTCCTGGGAGATCCCCCCTTACCCTGGTTCACCCCCAAGCACACACACATAAACAGACATAACACAGCCTAGGACATCATCCTGACTATCACTCATTCCCCAGCTATCTGGGTACTGCTGGATGCTATCAGCATCAGAGGTATTCCACCTCGTACTGGCTCTCAAGCCATCCCAGACTCGCCTCACAGACGTACTTTATCATAAGTGTCAACCACTGGACACTTCTCATACCAGAGAGGCACCGCCTCATTCTCTAACAAGGATTGCCTGAGTCATCTACTCAGGACTCCAGAATCCAGATATGGCTCATCTAAGAGGCCCTAGGCTCTCATCCCCTCGGGAAGCCCTCTCTTAGAGATACAACATATTTGTCTAATGTCTGGCCTCACCAGGACTTTCACATACACTGGCCTGGGCAAGAACATCCATATAGCCCGGTACCATTCCGGTATCCTATAGGTTCCAACACTGACCATCTCATGGTCTTTATCTCATCAAGAACCACATAACACTTTCACAGTGTTCGTCAATAATACAGAGGCCTCAAAGCCACACACCTGAAACCACAGGTGCCAACACCATCACACCATCTCGACGTCTATCCTAGGGTTTATCATACATTCGTAATCCCTGGAACTGTCTGAGTTTCACTCCAAGCACCGTCCATATAGCCTTTCAGGCTCACAACATATATAATCATCAATAACAGGCCATCAAGGCCTTTCTCTCCTTAGCATGCACAATACACACACACACACAGATATATATATATATATATATATATATATATATGTGTGTGTGTGTGTGTAATCAAACATGGCATGCATTCATCACCCTCTTGGGTGGCAAACAAGAGAAAGGGAGAAACCCCAGAACGATGAGCTTACCTGACAGTTGTGCTGGCAACTCCAGCCTCTGGAACAATGGTCTGCTTCTCTGACACCTCGTGTCAAGCCCTAACAAGGCAACCAATCACATATCACAGACCATTCAAGCACATAAACAACCATAGCTCATCAGACAGTCCACCACTGCCTCAAAGAAAGGAACCTCAGTCCTTTCCATCAAGCCGAGTCATCTACTCTAGGGTTCCTCAGGCTCATCCATCACAAGTCTGTCCATAGACCCTTAGTGGTCTATCTCAGCTCAACCATGGCCTCAGAGTCATCCTAGACTCACAGCTAGCCATGCACAATGAGCATCACAGCTCTCACAACCCAAATACTCAGGGTTTCCATAGGGCTTGAACGGTCTAAACCACAAGACACCGTCACCATAGCCTCTCAGGCCCAACAAGCCCTTCCATATGGCTCTTGCATGTCTCAAGATCAAGTGACTCAGTCCAAGTCACACATGCACAACCTAGAGCCACAACCAAAGTTCACCAAATCACAAACTGAAAGTGAATCCTTCCTCCTCTCATCATTCTAAACACATCTCTCAATTGGACCCAGAGCTAATTCTAGCCCTATCACAGATGGGTCACTATTCATCAAAACCCCCAAATCACAAATCCATCGGAGAAACTCGAGTATCTTACCTCAAAACTGATGAGGAAGGCCCCTGGGCTACTCTCCCTAGCCTTGGTGCAGCTGAAACACCGCTATTCCTCGCCCAAGGTCGAGTTCTCTGCAGCCTCTCTCAGAGGAGGAGTTTCTCTGGGGTTTCAATGGATATGGAGGAAGGATTCTAGCTAGAACTTGGTTTCTAGGAGGTTTGGTGGGGATTAGAAGTGTTTAGGGTCACCAAATAAGGTCTAGGAAGCTTGGGGAGCTCTCTCATGGAGGTTGGGACGCGGGAGGAAGAAGGAGAAGAGTTTCTCCTCTGCAAAAACGTGATTCCCCTTTTATACTGGGCCTGCCCGAGGTCTGGCGCGATCCGCGCCAGATCTCGCGCCAACTGCACCGACATTGTGGCGCCATCAGCGCCACGTCCACGCTACCCGCGTGAACTTGCCGAACTTGTGGCGCGATCCGCGCCACACCCCGCGCTATCCACGCCACACCAACCCAGCTGGCGCCCCCAGCGACAACTCTGGCGCTCCTAGCGTGAACCTCCCGAGACCATGGCGCTACCAGCACCGGCCTGGCGCCCCTGGCGCCAAGTTCCAGTGAGTCTGGCGCCATCCGCGCCAACTTTGGCGCTAACCGCGCCACACCCTTGACAGAGTTTTCTCCTGAGAGATCCCGGCGCTATCAGCGCGGGATCTGGCGCCACCCGTGCCGCTGTGAGGGTCCTTACACTAAAGGCTTTGTTCTCTTTAGTTTTTTGAGAACTATCCAATTTGGGTTATGGAAATTATCTAATTTGAGTTATGGAGTTATAAATATGAGATTTTTTTTTTCAAAAAGAAAATACGAAAGAAAAAAAAATACTTAAAGTCATAGTTTAATTGATTTGCTGATTTTATTGATCTATTTGACATCATAATTTTCTACCTACATTATAATTTTTTATTTTCTTGAGCCTACAAGGATAAAACTTCTTTATGTTTCTAGGGGGTGCATTATTTATCTATCTATATCCCAATGACCCATTTATCGAATTGTTGCAATCGATGTTCAATCCCGAAGAGAGAGAAGAGATCTTCAGAAAGTGAATTTTTATGATCCAATAAAGAATCAAACATATTTAAATATTCTAGTTATTCTATATTTCCTTGAACGAGGCGCTAAACCTATAGGAACATGTCACGATATTTCAAAAAGGGCTTTTGTTTTTATGGAACTTAGCTCGAATCAAAAAACGAAATTCCATTAACGAAATAAACAAAGTGGGGTGTGGATGACTTGCATATAGATTTCTAAAACTCTTTTCTCTTTTACACCCCTTCTCTCTTGTTCTATTCATACATTATTTTTCTTATTACTTGTTGTTTATATAGAATGATACGATGTAGTTTTCTATAGTCAGAAAAATAAATGAAAATTTCATCGATCTTCAAAACAAAATGAAAAAATGTATAGAGATAAAAGATAGAATATAGGAAAAAGAAAAAAGTCATTAAATGAAGTAATTAGACTTTTAAATAGATAAATAAATTATCCCTATTGAGGTGCTTTTTTTTTTAATGTTTCTTATTATTTTTTATTTTATTATCATTTATTTTTAATACCCACTTGCTCTTTATTATTTTCAGTTATTAATCCTAGTTATTTGATTTATATACTTTTTTTTATAGTAAATACATGAGATAGAATATTCAAAATCGAATATTTCTATTATTTTATTCTTCATCCAATGACTATACATTCATTGTATTTTTGTGTAAATAGAGGAAAAACTAGATAGAAAAATCATGGTTGAATTCTATGTTGTTCAATAGGAAGTTCGCATACAGGTGTAAATCAATGGATATGCTTAGTCCTAGTAGAAATACCAGTTTAAGTACCTTGCCTAAAATTTTAATCCATATAGATAAAAAAATTCATCTAGATAAAAAAAAACTCATCGTTCGAATGGCAGTGAGAGTTCTCATCCTTCGGATGATAGTGAGAACTCTCATCCTTTGAATGAAGTGAGAATTCTCATTATAGTTATTTTGATTATTTAGTACATGCTCGTAACATTCAGGATTTCCTATCTAATAAAACTTTTTTAGTTAGAGATAACAAGAGGAACAATTATTCCATCTATTTAGATATTGAAATCAAAATTGCCTTTATTTACATGTTGAAAATCAAACTTTGGAGGTTAACAGTGATCATTATTTTCTAAGTGAACTGTAAAGTTTTTTTTTTCTAGCTATTTGAATACTGTTTTTAAGAATGATGATGATCATTACATGTATGAGACTCAATTTAGTTGGAACATTAATGTTAATAGTTGTATTGATATGTATTTTCATTCTCAAATCTATATAGATAGTTTCATTTTAGGTGATATTGACAAATACAATGAGTTATTTTTATAGTTAAGTGCTTGTGAAGAGCAAAAATTGTAGTGAAAGCGATAATTCTAGTACTAGTATAATAACTAGAACGAATGATACAAATGATATTGATTCCACTATAAGAGAAAGTTCTAATAATCTTGATGAAAGTAAAATATTAGCATTTGTGGCTTGAATACAAAAATTGTTATGGATTAAATTATAAAAAAACAAAAATGAATATTTGTGAATACCGTGGATATCATTTGAAAATGGGTAGTTCAAGTATAATCGAACTTTCGATTGATTCGGGTATTTGGAATTCTATGGATGAAGGCATATTTTCTCTGGATCCTATTGAATTTCACTCCGAAGAGGAACCTTATAAATATCGTATTGATTCTTATCAAAGAAAAACGAGATTAACTGAGGCTGTTCAAACAGGTACTGGTCAATTAAATGGTATTCCTGTAGCTATTGGAATTATGGATTTTCAGTTTATGGGGGACAGTATGGTATCCACAATAGGTGAGAAAATCACCCTTTTGGTAGAATATGCTACTAATCACCTTTTACCTCTTATTCTGGTATGTATGTCCGGAGGAGCGCGTATGCAAGAAGGAAGTTTGAGCTTAATGCAAATGGCTAAAATCTCTTATGCTTCATATGATTATCAAACAAATAAAAAGTTATTTTATGTATTCATACTTACATCTCCCACTATTAGGGCGTAACAACTAGTTTTGGCATGTTAGGGGATATCATTATTGCCAAACCAAATGCTTATATTGCATTTGCTGGTAAAAGAGTAATTGAGCAACATTGAATAAGGTAGTACCAAAAGGTTCACAAGTAGCTGAATATTTATTGCATAAGGGCTTATTTGATTCAATCGTACCACATAAGCTTTTTTAAAAGGTGTTTTGAGTGAGCTATTTCAATTCCATAACTTCTTTTCTTTGACTAAAAATGATAAGGCATAGCCAATTTTTTTTTGAAAAAGGGTATATTATATTTTGATATATATTGGCTTAGTTATAATCACTAGAATTATTATATACTAAGTATAAATATATAGAAATTCTAGTGATTATAGACTATCTTTATATAATAATATAAATAAGAATAAAAAATAATATATAAATATAAATATCAAAATAATAATATATATATAAGGTACAAATAGTAAATCAAGATACCCATTTTATGATAAATGTTCCTTCCATTTTTTGTTCCTCTAATAGGTCTAGTATTTCCGACAATTGCAACTACTTCTTTATTTCTTCATGTTAAAAAAACAAGATTATTTAGATATAGAAAACAAAGTAACATTCAGAGATTTTTTATTCCTCAATTATATTTTTTAGATACACAAAACAAAGTAAAATTCTGGGGTTTTTTCCCCAATTATAATACTAAATTAAAAAAAGAGAGTAATGAGTATAATCTTTCGCTCAAATGATATAGTGATATATTCTACGACGAATGTTCGAAGAATAAACAATTTTTTTTGGTTCGTTTTTCTTTGTTAGGTTTTATTGGGGTTACTGTTGGTTGAAATTTTCCATTATCTTGATATGTACTTGTTCTTTATTTATGAAAAAATTAGTGATTTTTCATATATTCCATACTCTATTTATTTATCATTTATTCTACAATAAATGAAATGAAAATAATGTGTAAATAAAAAATAGATGGTAAGTTCTATAATTTAAGTAAAGTATATGACTTTAAAATTCATCACAATTTAATAATATAAATTTAAATTTAAATTTTAAGAGTGAAATAAATTATTTATATTGTCTTTTCTTATGACTAGTCATATTATTTTCATTTCATTTAAGTAAAATATAACTATAGAATTCATCACAATTTTATAATATAAATTTATATTTATATTTTAAGAATGAAATAATTATTTTATTATAATATAAATTTAAAATTATAACATATTCAAATTCAAATTAGAAGAAATTCTTATACATTTTTTTTAAATTTCAAATACAATTCTTTCTACCATGATGTTGATTTGACTAGAAGTGAACTCAATCTCTTAAGGTCTCAAATTTAAAAAATCTTAAATTTAAATTTTGTAGATGAAAAAATAGTCAAAAAAGTGACTCCATTATTAATAGTTAAATAAATTATCTACTTTTTAAATTAGTATTCAACAAAATTACTAATAAATATCATGTTAGCTAAAAAGCACAACTCTCTACATATATATGTCTATTTTCTTTCTTATATAGTGTTATAAACTTAATTAAACTCATGATTAATCATGTCATAATTTATAATTATATATGATTAATCATATCCATATCCGTCCAGTAAACACCAAGTTGACAATTTTGAGATATGTGATAATCAATACTTAAAAAAAAAGAAGTAAATTGTTTGCGAATTTAGGAATGAAAATGAGTTAGACTATCTATGGTCTGACTTGACCTTACTTGTTTATTATAAAGTTATGTTAAAGTTTTTTGAAATTTTTTTTTAAATAAAAAGATCAGACTCAAATTTAAGAAAAAAAATTATGTGAAACCTATCAAACTGACCTATTTAATATATATATATTAAAACTTTAAAATAATATATTTATTTTTCTAAAAATATTATTCTTTATTATGAAGATCAACCACTTCAAAATATTATCTTAAAAATCTTTTGAAATAATTATTACTTATTTAAAAATATAATTAAAATGTTGATATATTTTATGTTTAAAAATTATTTTTTTAAATTTTCTAAATTGATTTAAAATATTTTGTAAAATTAAATTTTTTATTAAAAATAATCTTTTTAATAAATTCCTAGGTTAAATTAGACTTTTATTTAAACCAAATCAAACATTAAACAAAAAAAACCTATTACAAATAAATAAATCATGTCAAGCCTGATTTTTTCCACGATAGTCCTCGTCTCTTTTATGTGTTGAGTGAGTTGAGACCTTTAAACTCAACTCAACACTTTCATCGCTCTCTCTCCTTCCTTCGTTGTGTTCTGCTAATTTCTAGGGTTTTTCCTTTCCCAATCCCCACAAAATGGGGGTCTCCTTCAAGGTGTCCAAAACCGGCACTAGGTTTCGCCCAAAGTGCATTCCCCAACTTCAAGATGGCGCATCCGACAATTCCAAGCCCCAGGTAAGATCACCAATGCGCAACCACAATTCGATTCATCATTCGCCAAAAAAAATCGCAAATTGAATTCTGGGTCTCTCGATTATTTCGCAAATTTGTGTGTGTGTTTTTTTTTTGTTATGTGCATGATGTTCCTGTTCAACATGTTTTTTTTTTTTTTTTAATTTGGGGTTGTTGTTCTAAGGCACTAGTAAAATAGAAAAATAGTCCCTCACAACCGCGGTTCGAATTCCCGTTGGAAGAGGTGTTCTTTCACAATTAATGTGCCTAACTCAACTGAATTTTTTGGTTCTAACCCAAAAAAATAGAAAGATGGTGATTTGTGCGGAATTCTTATTGTCGGTATTTTATCATTAAAGCTTATTCAAGTTTCAGCCGATGTTATTTTCCGTTTCACTGAGATTATTACACACCAAAGTGATGATGTCTTGTGTTAGTTGTGCTACAGACCTTATGAGGAGGAGTTTAGATTTGAAAACAGTTGTCTAATAAGAAAATTAAAGTCTTTTGTTTTTTTTTAGCCGATATGAATACGGCCGTTTACAATGTTGAAAAGTAAATAAATTGCATCAGTTGGTTGGATTGGCAAATGCCACAGATGCATACAACTAATACATGTCTCTGTTATTTGTGATTCCAATTTCTGGGACAGTTTATAAGAATTGAAAGCCTTGAGTTTTCTGCATTTGATTTGCACATTAGATTGGTATCTTGTTCTTTTCTTTTAAAGGGCACTTGTCTTCCTTAAGCTCTGTCTTACGTTTCAATTGCCGACATAGTACCTGTAGTTTGAATAAGTTTAATTGAGGAATCAATGCAAACAATAGAAATTGTTAAATATTTGGAATTTTTGTTGCTTTCTTGATCTCCTTAAGTATCTTTTTTATACAGAGTGATCTTGTTGAGGCTGGTGAAAACATTGCTCAGATTCCCCGGTCATCTGTTTCATCTGAAACTCTTTCATTAGCAGGTCAGCCATCAAAGTGTATTGCTCACTTAACTTGCCTATAAATCCTGAGTGCTGTGGTGCTTACTTAGTTACTTGTTTTGACAGATAGGGAAGCTTCTTTCACATTGAACCTGTTTCCAGATGGTTATTCTATTGGAAAACCCTCCGAGGTTTGTTTAAAACAGCAATTAATATTTTGCTATAGTTGAAGGAATTACCAAAAATATGGAAGATTCTTGGAGCTTGACCTTATATATGTTCTTATGAAGTTAACTGCTTTGTGAATTTTCAGAATGAAGCATCTAATCAGTCAAAATACCAAGATTTTCCTAAGTTGTTACATCCATATGATAGGTCATCTGAGAGTCTTTTCTTGGTAATTGTCTTGTAACTCTATAATTCCTTGTTCTTTCAGTTTTAACTTATAATTTCTAAGGATCATTGAGTGGTAGATTCAGCTCTTTCTACATATGTATTATAAGTATTACTTTATGCATGTATCAAAACTCTCATGCTAGGCTTTCAAGATTGTTGGCGTGATTCAATCAATTTTTAAAGACTTGCATAATTGAGATTCATAATTTGAGTTTAGTGCTGCTGGATTTGATATTTGTTTGATTGTTTTCACCTTCTTTATTCTGTGTACCTGAAAATTGGAAACATTATTATCAATTCGATAGGGGCTGAGCCCAAAAACACTTTAGTGGGATAGCGTAGAGCAGGATGACTGCTATTTCAAAATTTTCTTATACATATATAATGATTATAATCTATACTATATACATAATTACATATATAATGCTCAAAAAATACTCAGAATTCCGCATACTCATAATTATTAATAAGTCACAGGTATTAAGCAAAACACACAAGTAAATGTCATTTTTTACCCTCAAAAAGCCCCAAAACAATACTGGAGCAGGCTAACTTTGCATGCACGCAGGGATGCATATTCATGTGTGACAAACCTGCAATTTGGGCCACTATTTAGCCCCAACAACAAAAAGCACATGATGGCATCTTTGTAGCTGCCTGCTTCTGCTCTGCAATGCGATGACATTTTAGAATTGCTATTACATGCTATTAATAACTGATTGGAAATAGAAATAGAACCAGAATTTTGCTTGTCTGAGCCCTTTCCTTGGGTAGCTTCACGTTACATGCTATTAATATTTCTTAATTTTGTTATCATATTCAGTTGGTGTGTTTATGTTAAGAATTCATGTACTTACCTTGCTTTTTTTTTTGTAATGATGTATTTGGAGGCCATTGAGTCAGGTCACTTGCCTGGGGATATTCTTGATGATATACCTGCCAAGTATGTTGATGGAGCACTTATATGTGAGGTGAGCCTTTTTTATTTTTGGAATGCTTTGCTTTTGAGGTTAACATTTAGATTTCAATTTATTATGCAAATTTATTAAAGGGTACACAATTTTTTTTATGTGCTTTAGTTTGTTTAATTGGTTTGAAATGTTTACTGTTCATTGAGGAATAGCAGTGATTGATACTCCTTTTTCCAGAGGAGTTCTTTCGTATAATTATATCGTATCTCCTCTTTTACTTTTCTTTGCATTGATTGTAGACAATGTAGAGAGCTTCTTATGTGCCAATATGCACTCTTTCAATTTTTTTCCTCTTTGCAAGTTGCTTCTTCTTAGCACTTTCCAAATTTTGTTGCTATTTAATATCGACATTTAATGATGCATACTGTTTATAAGATTGAGCTTTATATTGTTCCTGTAACTCTCCAGGTGCATGATTATCGAAGATGCTCTTCTGAAAAAGGGGGTAGTGTGTCTGCAGAAAGTTCTCCTACTGTTAGCAAAGTATGCCTCAAGATGTCGTTGGAAAATATCGTAAAGGACATCCCATCGATTACTGACAAGTCTTGGACATATGGTGATCTAATGGTGAATATGACCTATCATTCATGAATGACCAATTCCTATATTTATCATTATTTGGGTATTGATCTCACTTGGCTATGTTCACATTGATAATAGGAAGTTGAATCGAAGATACTGAAAGCATTACAACCAAAACTTCATCTAGACCCTACTCCAAAGTTAGATCGGCTGTGTGAAAGTCCGCTTCCCACGAAGGTATAAACATGTTATTTTTCCCCTTTATGAATGTAGTTGTATGTT
>PYAF01001402.1:582294-618274 GCA_007407185.1 Glycine tomentella | reverse complement strand
TCAATTTAAAAAAAAAATTGGTTACAACTTTAAAAAAAAAATTATACTGAAGTATGTAAACTCTTTTATGACTTTAATTTAAAAAAATAAAAGTCATAAACAATATTATAACTTCAAATTCAAAAGTTGTAATACTTATTACAACTTATTTTCATTTGGCTAAAAATTTAAAATTCATCCCAAATAATAATAAAAAAAATACCCCTTAGCAATAATAAAGTTGTTAACTAGTACTATGTGAAAACCTGTGATTCTTGAGTTAAAAAATGTACCTTTCCTTTTGTTCTTGAGTTCAAATATGTATTAATCCTTTTGTATTCAATGTCAGTGTCCCATTAACACCCTCAAAATAAGCTGGTTAGTTCACAAATAGAGGGGTTTGTTCTTATTCTATCAGTTTTCTTAATTATTGACAATATTCATGGAACCGCTTAATTATCTCATTAGAAGCTCTTTAGATACACTAAACTGTATAAATTCAAGTTTATCTTCCTCTATGACACTCAAATGCTACCCAAATATATGCACACTACTAAGTTTCAATTGGCCATATACACTATAACCAATTAGGAAGTGTCCCATTAATGATATAATGAAGTATTGATCTCGCTCCATGCAGAAAGAATTGCATACAAATTTGAACAATATGATTGAATAATACTCCCTCTAGTATTTAATACAAACAACAAAAGTTTATTATAATTAATTTAATTTAAATTTAATAATATGATTGCAATAATAATATTTTAAGACTAAGATTTGCAGAAATTAAAATAAAATATTATTATAATTCAAATTTGAAAATAATAGCAAATAATAATAACAATAATTAATATATTTTAATTTTAAAAATGTAGTAATTAATTTACAGAATATAATCTTGTTTGAGTTGGAAAAAAATCATACATTTAATTGTTGTAAAAAAATTATGACCGAATTTATAATTTGAAAAAATAACTATTCAAAACAAAAGCAATATATTTACATATTTTAATTAGAATTTAATGATCTTGCCCACATGCCTGTGAGTGCGTGTGTGCATGCGTGATAATATGTAAATCATTTTTTTCTTTTAATTATTTTTGTATAATGGTTTATTAAAAGTTAGCTCAACCAAGTAATGGAGCATAAATGATAAATATGTTAGAAGTTAAAATGAGTTTCAAGTGAATTTTAAATGAGTAAAATAAATATTTATTAGAACTCAATAAAAATCTGGATAGCCAATTATATTCTCCCTTCATTAACTAGTGTTGGATGACCAATCAACATTTGCAAATTTGATGTATTGCCTTAACTAGATAGGCCTATAAATTTAACTTCAATGCACTGTAAATTTTACATCAACCAAAGTCACTTTTCTCTCTCTAATTTCTTCGTAGTGAAGCATTGCTCAAATTATGTATTTAGAAGCAAATTATTTAGACATGAAAGTAGACAATAAAACATGAAAGGAGACACCACAAAATCATCTCATGAAACTCTCTCAATATCTAATTGGTAGAGTTTTTATGACTTCAACCCATTTCTTCAAAGTTATTTTTTTTTCTCATGACCTTTTTGTCCCTATCATTCTCTCTTTTAGCATATAGTACATAATATGTTCATGAATCGAAACGGTTAACTGAAAATAGGATAATTCGCATCAGAAATATATATTTTTAGATTTATCGAAATAAAATAGGAGTCATTTGAATAAATTTCGATCCTCCTTGTTCTCGAATAGTTCTTCAAGTCATTTTTATCAAATGTAGTAAAGGAATGGATCCTCCCAGGAAAAAAAACTTATTGTCATGTGTTAAGATGTTAAGATACCATATCTCTCATCTGATAATGTCACGACAAAGAATGTATTTCCCAAGAAGTAATCATGACATTTTATGACTATTTAGATAATAAAAATCAAATTTTATGTGATATTATATACAACTTTTTGTATCCCATATAATCCTAAGTTTCTGAATGGGGGTTATTGACACATCCCCATTCTACTTGTTTTCAGACACATGAAGTACAATGAAGACATACTTAATCTTTTATTCACAAATTAAAATTTAATCTTTTTTTTTAATAATTGTTGTTATATGCATGTTATTCACAAATTAAAATTAATACGTTACTCAACTTTTTTTTTTTTTAATTCTGTTTAAAGGGCAATGACTTTTTTCTTTCATTTCCTTAAGAAGCTGCTAATGAAGACATACATTTTTCTATGTTTTTAGATTTGGTATTGAAATTTGTCCTTAATCTATTAATCACAACGCGATTTCTTTTTCAAACTAGGTAAATGACAACTCGGTTCAAAATAAATACCAACATGATTCCCTTCATTAATTAGGTGGGGCATTTGCACTCTATTAGTTGATATATAGGCATGCCAAGGTGAGTTTAGTTCCAAATCAAAAACCAGAGGGAGTTTTCAAATTACAGACTAGAAATACCATCTCATAAGCTGAATAGAGCCCAAAAGTTAAAGCAAAGGCTTGAGAACAGTTACTTTGCTCCTGTTGTGTTTGTACATGTAGTGTGCTTATATACGGGTAGGGTCACATGTGACTGCCATTGAAGATTAGACTTCAAGATAAACTATAAGTGTATCTAGAGGGCTTCTAATGAGATAATTAAGTGGTGATTTTAAAATGTTTTACAAACTCACTAGAATTTTAAAATGGATATAGACATTCATATGGAGAAAAGATTGCCATACACTGTAACATTTAAATACGACTACAACCTATTTAGTTATACACTGCAATAAGCTGAGCCAAGTAGCCAAAATGCAAAAAATCTCTCTCTCATTATATCTTAATTATTTATAAAAGAGCTAGCCTCATATCTGCATGTAATGTGTCATATTTCATATGTCATTCCAACCTTGAGAAGTCTGTTACGAGGGATTGCCATCGATTTATCCCCCTCACGAAAGTTGTTTGCAAAAGTCTGAAAACTTAGGAAAATGTATATAGCATTAGCATTTTTTAAATGGGAAATAGTTGGGTCCACCTTTGACTAAAGGCTATTTATTACTTTTAGAATTAAAAATACTCAGTTAAATTTCTTTGTAAAAGAAAAAGTCAATTGCCCTTTGACCAGAATTAAGAAGAAAAAAAAATAAGTTGAGTAAAATATTAATTTTAATTTTTAAATAACATCAATATGACAACAATTATTAAAATAAAAGGTTAAATTTTAATTTGTGAATAAACATCAATTATGAAAGTTTTGTCATGTATCTCTATTTTACCATTGCCATGGTCATTAGCATGCATTACAATAAAGACATACTTAATCAAGGGTATGAACACGTAAAGTGGGGATATGCCTATATCACCATACACAATTCCTATGCTTTGAAAGGCTAAAGTCAGAGTAGTCCTCCAATTCAACTGTTAATAAACACCATTCAGAAACTCAGGATTATATTAGATACAAAAGTTGTATACAGTACCACACAAAATTTGATTTTTATTATCCAAATGGTTATAAAATGTCATGATTACTTATTGGAAAATGCATTCTTTGCGGTGACATTACCACTCCATCAAATCCTACTCCTTCAATAAATTTTATCAATATAATTATGCTTCTATAATGTAGATGAGAGATTCAGCAAAACAAATGGTCTGGGATCTTAACACATGAAGTTTTTTTTTCTTCTAAGTAAGAGGATTTGCTTGACAATATTTGACAAAAATGGCTTGAAGAACTATTTGAGAATAAGAAAAGGTCGAAATTTATTCAAATGACTCCTATTTTATTTAGATAAATCTAAAAAAGAAAGAAAAATATTCTCTCATTAATAAAGAAAGAAAAGTGTTCAATTGGAACATGCGAGTTCCTATTCATTAACTGTGAATGCACATAATCTATTTTCAAAAGATATAATTTTATATTAACAAAAAGTTATGTATACATGGTGTAGTATATCCTAAATGAGAGAATGATAGGGACAAAAAGTGGTGAGAAAAATATAACCTTGAGAGAAATGAGTTGAAGTCATGGAAACTTTATCAACCTCTAGATTGATATCTAAAGAATTTGTTTATACAGACATAATAATTTCAGTAATGCTTGATTATGAAAAATTTAGAGAGAAAGAAGTGATATTTGATTGGTGTGAAGATTATCATTGCATAGGAGTTGAATTTATAGGCCACATAAGGAACTTCAAGTTGGGGACCTCTTAAGAGTGTATGAGAACTTTTATCTCCTCAAGAACATGTAACTTTTATATCATAAAACAATGCATCAATTTTGCAACCCCCTTATTGGTTATTAAGACTAATTAACTAAAGGAGAGAATATAATTGCTGTCCAATTTTTTATGCATAAAATATTATTCATTATATTATATTATTTATATAAATATTAATATTATTATTAATGTAATACTTCTATCAACATTTAAATGTATATGCTGAATTTAGTCTCCAAGATTTTTTATAAAACAAATAAAACCAAGACTATTATGTCTACTTAATAATTTATATAAATTTTGTTATTGGCATACAAAACACATGAATACCATATATATATTTTTTTTATATAAAAGCAAAAGTTAAAATACAATTCATGTAATTAGCCAATTTTAGTAGTGTGCTTAATTATATTTGGGTCACATGTGACTGCCATTGAAGATTGGACTTCAAGATAAACCGTAATTTCTATAGTCAAGCGTGTCTAGAGCGCTTATAATGAGATGATTAAGTGTGGTGACTTTAAAATGCTTTACCTACAGAGACTCACACTAGATATAGACATTCATATGGAGTTGAGAAAAGATTGCCATACACTATAACATTTAAAAACAAATACAAACTATTTAGGTATACACTGCAACAAGCTGAGGCAAGTAATGCAAAAAATGTCTCTCATTATATCTTAATTATTTATAAAAGAGCTAGCCTCATATCTGCATGTAATGTGTCATATTTCATATGTCATTCCAACCTTGAGAAGTCTGTTACGAGGGATTGCCATCGATTTATCCCCCTCACGAAAGTTCTTTCTCAGGAAGCTATAAGCATAGTTGACAACTATCTTATTGAAGATAGATGATTTTGGGTCTGCCACTACCTCTGCTTCCTCCAGCATACACACCACACCACTCTCCATTGCCTTCTCTATAAACTTGATCTCCTCTTCAACTCCCTCAGTCACTCCATATGGTTGAATTGAATCTGAAGAGGCACGAGACACAAATACTTGATCTGGGATTACTCTTGCACTAACAGAAGAACTACTAGTCCTGGCTTTTCCTTCTTGAGCTGATGTAACATTAATAGCGGAACTGAAACCTTGCATAATGTCAGCCATTTCATCCTCGTTGCCAGGAATAGGCTCTTGTTCATTAGTTGTTGTTCCCTCAGACTCAACCATGAAGCTCTCTTGTCTTATAAATTCCTTCAGTTGTTGCACTAACTGTGACTCAAACACCACATGATCCCCTAGCACATCCCTGTAACCATGCCTCACAACACAACGAAACATTCTATATTCTCTAGGCCATTCTTGTCGAAACAGAAACCTCTCTTCCAATGCAACTGTTGCAATAGGAATTACCTTGATGGAAACAAACACCACAATTGAATGAATGGATGGAATGCTAGCAATGAAGTGTGGGAATATAGGAGGAATGCCTTGTACAAGCTCAGAATACAAAAATCCAATTCCGGGTATGCGATTTATGTTTCCGTTCTTAGCCAGTTGTCTCACATACTCGGAGGAAACCTTGTTCTTGAGTTCAAACATGTACCTTTCCTTTTGCACGTAGTGCCAAATTCCCATGAATATTGTCAAGAAGAAAGCTAATAGAAGAGGAACAAATCCTCCCTTTGTGAATTTAGTCAATTGTGATGATAAATAAAGAAGCTCAATGCAACCGACTGGCAAGAAGAGAGCAACCACCCATATACTTTTCTTCCATATAACCAACATTATAAGAGAAACCAAGATTGTTGTGATTAGCATATCACAAACTACTGCAATCCCTGCATTAAACATAAAACTTCACCTCTTGTCATGTTGTGCTAATACAACAAAGCTTACAATTTTTTTAAGTACACAAATGTATGGTGTAACTGTGTGTGAGAAAGAGGGGAGATTATGAGTGTGGTTACCATATGCATGAGTCATTTTTTCTGAGGTCTTGAAGGCAGCAGTGACTACAATACATGCAATCATGAACATGAAGTTGACCTCTGGAATATACACTTGGCCCCTGTGCTTAGTGGAAGTATGCACAACCTTAACTCTTGGGAAACAACCCAGACTTTGTGCTTGGGATATAACAGAAAATGCTCCTGAAATCATTGCTTGACTGGCTATGATGGCAGCAGCAACAGCAACAACAAATGTTGGCCAATATAAGTGGTCTGCATTTTATTGACAGTATAGGGAATAAAGAAAAAATGAATTCCAATTAAACCATGGATTATATTATAAAAAAATGTATCAATGAATCTTTTATATTTAAGAAATGTACCAGGTATACATGCATAGAATGTATTAGATACTTTCTCAGGGAACTTTCGTAGATATGCAGCTTGTCCAATATATGCAATAAGTATTGCAGGAAATACAACAAAAGAGAAGCTAATCTGCAACATGTGTTACAATATCAGTTTAATTGTAATTATGACAAAATTGAATTTCAGAATATAATATTTTGACAAAAAAAGGACACTGTTTTGTCATGGTTTATTTGTTTCTTTTTATGCTTTACTTTTAAAAGTCATGTAAGTTTTGCACAACAATAACAAATAGTAAATGACTTGGCTATTTAGTAAGAAGAGTGTCTGCACAATTTCACCAATGTGGGTGTTTTTATAATTTTCGACTCATTGATTAAAAATTAGAAAAATATAAAATGAGAAATGACAGAGTCACTGTTTGTGTGATTTTGGCAAAAACTGTTTCATAACATTTTTTTTTTCTAATACAAATAATCGTTCTCTAAGAAATATGGATATATAATATAAAGGAGTTTTACTTACTTGAATGGCTCGCACACTAAAGTGACCCAAGTCAGCAAACATTGCCTCAGACCCTATAATTATGCATAACATTAATATTAGTTAGAATTAAACTTAAAAGAATGATGCAACTTAACTAATTAAAATATTAATGAAAATAGATGGTTAAATATGCTACTCTGCCTACTCACCTGTGATGCATAGTAAGACTCCACCGAATGATAGCCATCCTTGTTTACCGTTCCGTTTGAAATAATCAAATATATATTTTGGATTGAAAGCACGTAATACTCCAATGTCATGTTTAAATAAATTGTAGATACCAATTCCGGCAATGAATGAAAACCACACCAAGAGAATTGGAGCAAATGAAGATCCTACTTTGTCAGTGCCAAATCGTTGCAGAGAAAAAAGGGCGATCAATATTGCTATAGAGATCCCCACAACAACTTCTGAAAAAATAAATAATTAAAATATTATAATGATTATCATTAATTACAATAAACTAAAAAAAGAGAGTAAAGGGTTAATAATACAAGTACCTTGACCTAAGGAGGTACTGATCCCGCTCACTGCAGAAAGAACTACATACACATTGAACAATATGTTTATGTCAAAGTCTCCTTTCAAAATCCAAATGGTCAAAATGGTCAATGTCATTAAATATATTTTCATATTATACTGTTTTTATATCACTTTTTCTGTAAAAAGTTATTTTTTAATTATTATTTAGATGAATTTTAATACAAACACATCATTATGTGAGTAATGTGACTCACACAGTATTAGTCGCTAATTAAGGACCCAATTGTTGATTTTTCATTTAATACAAGTAATTCACTACTTCAATATGTTTGACAAACATAAATGAATAATACTACAATAAATTCATGAAAGCTAGCAAATAATTGATTAACCTGAAATTGATGGAGTAAAAATGCCGTCTCCTATGACCATGGAAGTCCCCAACATGGTTACAAGTACAAGCCCAACACGAGCAAAATAACTGTTCTCAAGCTTTTCCTTTAACTTTTGGGCTCTATTCAACTTGTGAGATGGTATTTCTAGTCTGTAATTTGAAAGTTGCCTGTCTTCTGGTTGTTGATTTGGAATTAAACTCACCTTGACATGCCTACATATCAACGAATAGAGTGCAAATGCCCCACCTAATTAATGCAAGGGAATCATGTTAGTATTTATTTTGAACTGAGTTGTCATTAGTTTGAAAAAGAAACCGCGTTGTGATTAATAAATTTCAATCCCAAATCTGAAAACGTAGGAAAATGTAAATAGCATTGACAGCTTTTTAAGGAAATAATGTACATAGCATTAGCAGCTTTTAAGGAAATGGAAAATAGTTGGGTCCACCATTGACTGAAGGATATTTATTGTTTAGAATTAAAAATATTCAACTACTTCTTTGTAAAAGAAAAAAGTTATCCCTTGAACCAGAATTAAAAAGAAAAAAAAAATTGAGTAAAATATTAATTTTAATTTGTGAATAACATTCATATATGACAACAATTATTAAAATAAAAGATTAAATTTTAATTTGTGAATAAACATCAATTGTAAAAGTTTTGTCATGTATCTCTTTCTTACCATTGCCATGGTCATTAGCATGCAGTACAATTAGGACATATTTAATCATGGGTATGATCAGAATGGTGTAGATTATTAGAGACAAAACTCCCAGAATGTCTTCATTGTGATGAATACCATCGGTAAATATGCCTGAAAACACGTAAAGTGGGGATGTGCCAATATCACCATACACAATTCCTATGCTTTGAAAGGCTAAACTCAGAGTAATGCTACAACCCAACTGTTAATAATCACCATTCAGAAACTAAGGATTATATAAGATACAAAAGTTATACAAAGTACCACACAAAATTTGATTTTTATTATCTAAATAGTTATAAAATGTCATGATTATTTATTGGGAAATGCATTCTTTGCTGTGACCAAGTTTTTTTTTTTCTCTAAGTGAGAGGATTCATTCCTTCACTACATTTGACAAAAGTGGCTTAAAGAATTATTTAAGAAGGGAGGATGAAAATTTATTCAAATGACTCCTATTTTATTTTGATAAATCTAAAAATATATACTTGATATACTAATTATCCCATCTTCAATTAACCATTTCGATTTATGAACATGTGAATGTACATCAAACAGTTGATATAATTTTATATTAAAAAAAGTTATGTATACATGATGTTCTATACGCTAAAAGAGAAAATGATAGAGACAAAAAAAGTAGTGAGAAAAAAATTAACCTTGGAGAAATGGGTTGAAGTCATAGAAATTCTACCAGTTTCTAGATCGAGGGAGTCTATTCTCTCTTTCATGAGACGATTTTGTGGTGTCTCCTTGCATGTTTTATTGTTTCCTTCTATGTCTAAAGAATCTGCAAACATAACTTGAGCAATGTTTCACTACGAAAAGTTAGAGAGAGAAAAATGATTTTGGTTGATGTGAAGATTTACATTGCATTGAAGTTAAATTTATAGGATGGAGAACCAAACTACAGCTTGGAACCTCTGAAAAGTATAGAACCTCTCAAGTATGTAACGTATTTATCCAGTCCCACTGGTAAAAAAGAAATGTCACGTTGTCTGCAGGATAACAACCGTTAGTTTTTTTTTTTATCATTTTAAAGTAATTATTATAATTTTTGAATTATTTTTAATCCATTAGTTTGCTTTCATCATCTTAAAGTAGTTATTACAATTTTTGAATTATTTTGAATCCATTAGTTTGTTTTTATCATCTTAAATTCGTTATTGTAATTTTTGAATTATTTTGAATCTATTAGTTTGTATTTATCATATTAAAGTAGTTATTGTAATTTTTGAATTATTTTGAATCCATTAGTTTGTTTTTATCATCTTAAAGTAGTTATTGCAATTTTTGACTTATTAATAACTTTAGAAGAATTTGTTTCATTCAATTATCAATTCTAGAAAATAGTTAGTTCGTTCAATTTTGACAATTTAAATTTAAATTAGGATTTATAATTATTTAAAAAGGAGAATATGAGTAGAACGAATAAAAAAATAATTAAATCATTAATATAATTAATATATAATTAAAATTTTAACATTTGGAGAATATACTACTAATATATTTATAAAATTAAACATTAACAGATTGATGATTTAATGAGAAACTATTCCTTTTATGCATGATTTATATTGATAAAAATTTAATATTTTTTAATTATATTATTCATTTGAAGTATTTATCGACTTAATCAATAATTATTCTTTATCTGAAAATTTCACTATTTTTAGTAAAATCTTTCTTTTCAATCACTTTTTTTTTTTTATCTATAAAACTCAAATTCAATATCTTATTTAAAGAGACTAACCTCAATTTCATCCAAACTAATCACTTGCTAGAAGAATAAAATAAAAAGAGTAGTTTTAATTCTATATAGATGTTTTCTTAAAAGTTTTTTTTATATAAAAAAACTGTTTTTCTATGAAAAAAGTTGTAACAAACATGTTTTAAAAGATCTCGAAGAATCTCAAATTTATATCAGTAAAATGGTGAATGCAACAAGCTTGAATTTTCGTTAAGTGTTTGACAAAACAAAAAGGAAGAATTTACCAACTGGTCCAACTCCCCAACCTAAAAAGACAAAAGGCTACAACTGGAGTGATAAGACAACAACTTCATATACAGAAGGATAAAGTTGATTAGGTTTGAGTGAAATTAAGCTAATATTTTTTAAGTAAAATTTTAAATTTAAATTTTATGAAATTATAAAAAAACATCTCAATAAAGGTGGCTAATCAAATTTTGTGATAAAAATTAGTAATCGAAGGTGACCAAAAAGCACAAAGTTAAAAATATGTACCAAGTTTCTAGAATATTTTAGTTAAATATTAAATATCAAGTTAAAGTACAAGCCAAAATTATCATTTAAAAATATGAGAGATCAAAATCAAGCAATTTAAAATCGAAATATCAAAATTTTCCAAACACTATGTAATACAGAAACCAAAAGTATAATTAATATATTAACATTTATATAAATATTAATTAATAGTGTTAATTATTATCTTATTATTTACAGTTTAATTCCTTTGTATATACCGTTTCCATTATAAACGTATTTTTTTTAAAATATAACAATATACTTCTATAAACATATTCTTTCTATTAACACAAAATACTTTTATAAATATTTAATGAATAAAAATACATGATTAAAATATTAATAAAAAGAATATATAATTAAAATTTTCACATCTCGAGAATATAGTTAAAATATTTTTTTCAAATTTCGTATTTATTTTTTATTAGAAGAAAAAAATTTAATACTTATAATAAAAATGTTTTTAAAAATTTTGTATTTAATTTTCTTCGTTTAGTTATATAATCAATTTTTATATTGTTTGTATATTTTTTTCACAAAAGATAGGTGTGGCTGTAGTTATTAGACTGTGCATGCAAGTGATCAATTTTTTCTTCCCTTACTTTTGTAAGTTGCAGTTCCAACTACCAGATAGTAAAGACGATGCAGTGATTTTCTGTGTTCTTTCTGTTTTATTTGTTAACAAAATCTACATCAAGAACACATTTAACCCAAATTAATTGGGGTCGGTGGTATTATTCAGTTGAAGGTTTTTATTTCTTAATTTTCATGTATATTATCAGTCAGCCATAAAATAAAATGTGTAATTGAGAATTCATCTGTTGCAAGGCGTTAGTGGGTGGGTCTGTCACACTGTAGGGTGGCTAATTTTTGCTGGCATTTGGTACATCTCACTTTTTCCTTTCAACTAAGCGCTCAAAAAACTCTTATTTGGCTGCCAAACTTCAACAACGCATGAACAAAACTGTGATTATTAGCATGAGATATGATATAAACTTTTTTTTATTAATATAAGAAAACTACAAGTTGAACCACCCTCGTCACCATGAATATGGTTAACAACCAACATAAAAATATATACAAGTCATGACAGACTTAACTTTATAAAATTATTACCTCTTCTATTTATAAAATCCAACATAAACATGTGTGTCACATTATTACGCAAATATCTATTGCTAGAATTACATAACGTGTTTCTATATTCTCAAATCAACTCTCTAAGCTACTGCTCATAGAATGAAAGAATGAGGGAGGCTGAACCACGCTGGAGAAGCAGGACACATGCTTGATTTATCTAAGTTTTGAGCTTGTGTCCTACTTCTCCAGCATGGTTTCTTCCTCTTACGCAAATATCTATTGCTAGAAGTAGATAACATGTTTCTATATAAATCACTGTCAGCCACAAGGTAAAATTTTCCAATTGCTATGTGTGCATGTATTAAGATTCCTATTGGAAGCAAATGTTGTTTGATTTCTGGATTCCATCTTTTAATTCAAACATTGTCACTAGTAAAAAAAAAAAAAGTAGATTGTATGGGTTTTAATCATGTGAAGAGGAGAAAGAGGCCAAGAAGAACACTTGAGAGGTAGTTGTCAAGAGGGATTTCATGGTAAATAACCTCGCTGAAACTTTGATTTTTAACCAAGTCAAATAACATTGTATGATCCATGTAGCTGACTTCATCTTACAAAGTGTGTCAATCAGTAAATCATGTAACAACTAGACTTTATTTGAACGCCTTCAATGGCTGTTATTTATTGTCATTATAAGGCAAATTGGTATTAACTTCAATATAGTCTTTCTTCTTCTTGCCACAGATAGTATACATATACGATATGATATCACATTACATTTTGAATAGCAGCTGGCCAAGCTTACATTAACCATGCCTAGTTCAACCAAATAAGATAATTTAACTTATAAACAACATGAAATAGAATATATTGCTTTAAAACATATGATTGTCCTAGAATCAAGCTCGGTTTTCCAAAGCAAATGCAGCAGAGTCAACATGTAGAAGCAAACAAGAATAAACTTTTTGCTTTAATCTGTCAACAGTTTCCACCAGCTCATCATTTTCCAAGTTTGAAGTGCTTCTCAGTTTTTCCAACCATTCATTTGCTTGCTTAAGGTGTGACAAGGTGAGAGCTATATTATTGGCATGTTCCATCTGCCTCCCTGCACTGTCCTTACTCATCTTCCCCCTCTTATCTCGGGAGCTTGTGGAAAACCAGACATACAATGTTTTTTCCAAGTATTTCAAAAACCATGATCTTGTTTCAATCAAAAGGGCTTCTCTCAGCTCATTTGTCTCTTTTAGACCATTTCCTGTTACCCATTCTTGTTTCTCAGCCTCGGATAATTCAGGTGAGTATTTTGGAGACTTTGATGAACTTTTACCAGGAACTAAATCCGATTTCTTGTCAGTTTTGTCTGTTCCTGTAGGAGAAGAAATTTTATATAGTTGAAGTGATTTATCTTTGTGTGGAGTTGTACTTGTAAAATTTGACTGGTCCATGAGTTCTTGGAAGGAAAAAAATTTATTCAGTGTGACATGAGGGTTCTCTGATGCAGCTGAAGCGCAGATGTTGGCGAACATACTGAAAAAGAAAGAGAGGCATTGTATTTGACACCTTTTTTTTAAAAAAAATTTAATCCCTATAAAAAATTATATTTTAGTTCCTACATAAAAAGAAAATTACAAATCAGTTTGACTTATTTGCCAAAATTATGTTTGTGTTAGATTTTGCTGAGTTGTCTATATTACCTTTGCTGAGAAGGCATAGTGCCATGTAGGGCCAAAGGTCAGCAAAAGTCTAATACTATATAATTTTTGGGTAATCCCAAGGTATCAACATATATCAGTAAATATAGCAACCATTTTTTTTTAATTCCTTAAGTAGCTAAATTTTGAGTAAGCAATGTGCTAAAATTAAGACCAAAAGTTTAAAATATACCTTAAAAACTTGACAAGGACTGCAGTAGCAGTAACTTCTCTTTGAGCTTCAACAGCAACCTGTGAGATTAGATGTTTCCTTCTAAGCAAGTCCTAGTAAAATGTGGAAATTTGTATGATTGTTAACAAAAATTCATGTAACGGCTGAGATAGCATTGCATTACTAAACAAGACATATTGGATGAAATTTGATTTAATTTGTTCAAGATAGGGATGTTAGTTAGCATGCTGATAATAATATTCATCATTCAGAGAGGGAGACAGAAAATAGCAATGCACCTTTCCAGGCCTCAAAAGGCTGGCTGGCAAAGAGGACCATGGAATTGCCTCTGTGCTATAGCTTTTATCTTCAGTGCTGGACAAAACATTCAAGTTTGTAGTTTCCTGTTTAGTAGAATTACGTTTGGCAGACATGCGCTTAGGTGGTATGACATTCTCCTGGATGTTAGATTGAGCAACCCTTTGCCTTGGTGAAGGTATTTCAAGTTGTAGACTACGAGCTGTATTCACTGAGAATGTCTGTGATGCTAAAACCAATCATTATCAATATATTAATTTTCATTATTACCTCTTTAGCATAGTATACAATTCAGTATTGAACTTTGCAGCTGAATTGTTTTCAGTTACATTGCAAAAACAAAAAAAAAAAAAGATAATGGAATTACTTTTTCTGTCCTCATTCTTCATATGTTTGTTATGTCACACTACATTTTTGTCTAACTGAATATTCCCTTTATGGTAAGGTGTACTTCCGCAGCTTTGACTTATTTAATCATTGTTGGAGAAAAATCTTAGTTGCTAGAGCAGTGCTAGACACACACTGTGCATCACTTTCCGTTATAAATGTCAAACTTATTTATTCACCAAAAAACATGTCAAACTTATTTAACTAGAAATCTGCTTATAATGAACAAGGGTTTGTGACACTATTGCAACTAGGTATAGGTAGTTAAGCGGCTAACAATAGGTAAGCTATTGGTTAAAACAAGTTAAGTATTTGGTCAAATAATTTATTCAACTGGTTATAGAAGTCATCTGTTATTCTGTTTATTTAAATTCTTTACAATTTTCATTATAGGGGCCAGTTATAGTTGTTCCCATGCTGCTTTTAAATCCAGACCACACTATAACAATATAAAGGCCAAATTCTAAAACCATAAATTCTTGAGGCTTAAAAAATGCAAATCCAAGATAAGAATCATACCTGACCTGTAATTTCTTAAGTTTTACTTTTGCAGATGCCACCTTCTTACTATCTACACCATTCTCAATATCATTTCCTTTCCTTTCTTCATTAGCATCTTGCACATTCACATTTGAGGTTGGACTTCTAACACCTCGCATGTACCTGGATGCAACAGCAGCTTTTTCCTCTTTAATAACGATCGTCTGCCTTGGATTTTTGCTCTCTTTGGCTTTTGTTGAATTCAAGGATTTCGAACGATTAACTCTATGATTATGATCAGATTGCGCTGGACCCTCTGATGGTTCTAACATTTGCATTAAATCCTTAGGATTTCCAATAAAAGGGTGCCGGCCTGGGACCGGTCTAACATCAACAAGAATAGGGACTGGTGTTCCAGCCTCTATCCTGTCCACATAAAAGAATTGACCAAGCTGCAACTTGTTATTCAAGATAAGGTCATTGTCTTCATTTGAGAGTGAGACATAAGTTGAATGAGAAGAGTCAGAGACTTTCAAGAAGAAACCTTGGTTAGGCCATAATTCAGACCCGGTTATTGCAGGCACAATGCTGATCACTTGCAGAAGGACTGATCTATATTCCCCATTCACTTTAACATCAGAATCCATACTTTGGAGAAGCTTCAGTAGAACTCCTGGAATGAGGGACGCCATGCCTCTTCACTTTCTTCTGTCTTATGGATTATATTATTCAGGGCTCAACAAAATTGCATGTCTGGTATATTGAAGACAAGGAGCTGCATATCAAATAAAATTAATACATTTTGGTAGACACTTCTATAATCCGGTGTAAATTGACTCATTTTTTTATATGGGTTGTAAGCCTAATTAAGTTGACAAATCCAGCCAATTTTAGTTTTCTAACTCTCTTAAACATCCAAATACTGTTGCAAATATATAGCTAACTGAAATTGTCAATCTTATCATGTGATATTCAAAACAAGAAAATTAAGCAGCAACATTTCACCTCACTAATAAAATAAAAAGTACACAGCAAAACATTGGAAAAAAAAGAGTTTAATATACATGTATGTTTGTTTGCATGTGAATATGTATGTATGTGTTTGCATATGTACATATATTATGTTACCTAAGTCAGAGTTGAAGCCTGAAGTGCCAAAAGAAGTGTGTGAGAGAAGAATCAAAGATGCCTTGTTTGATACAGGGTTGTAAGAAATTCTGAAAACCCAGAAAGGACAAACGACAACTAACTGGCTTCGGAAATAGAATGCTTCTGATTGCTTTTCCTGTGGCTTAACCAAGATTATATAAATATCTTTTATTGCAGGCACGTTAGCATCAAATTCTCTTGGCTTGAAAATCATGTAACAACAACACACTTTAGCGTGGGAAATATGAAGCACTTTTTGTGAGACATGAAATGATAAATTAGCTTCTTTACCAAAGAATTATGCCTGCTAACCTGGTTAGCAATTTAACGGATATTATAGATTACATGATGTTGGTGGGGCTCAATCTGGTCATATGTCGTTTTTAGTTAGAGGCAATGTAACCACTGAAAGAGTTAAGAATACGCTCATGCTCATTTATTGCGTGGCCTCACTTGCATCATTATTAGCCCCCTCCACATTGAGAGCATGCATAATTGCATGTGCATTGTCATTATTTTACCATAATCAATAAAAAGTGCTATAAAAGAAAGTAAATAAAGACTTTTAGGTATATTCTTTTGCAATTTACATAATCTAGTGGCACATAATACTTTTTTTTTTGGTTTATTTGAAAAAGAAGAAAGCTGACCCAAAAGATAGAATCAATTGTTGCATGATCCACACTTCCAAACAGCCCAAACCAATTAAAGTGGTTCTTTTTTTTCTACTTTTATCCTATTGATTTTGGCCATTGTGTTGTGTCAGAATTGCTATAAGTTGACAATAATGTTACAGGCTCATATTATTAGGATCAAGAAAAGGCATTGGCTTCAGTCTCAGCTCGAACTAGGCTAGCATACAAGCCATTTTGACTTGAAGCCATGAGATTGTCATGGCTCCCATACTCCACCACTTCCCCATCTCTCATAACTGCGATGTTATCTGCTTCTCTGATTGTGGAAAGACGGTGAGCAACTATTATGGTTGTTGCCTCTTTGGTAACCTTCTTAAGGGCTTCTTGGATGTGCTTCTCTGATTCCAAGTCCAAGGCACTGCTTGCTTCATCAAGCAAAAGCACCCTTGATTTCTTCAATATGGCCCTTGCTATAGCAATTCTTTGTTTCTGGCCACCTGATAACTGGACCCCGCTTTCACCAACCTAGTGTTGAGAAAATAAATAATATGCTTTGCTAATAGGAAAAGAGGTTGGAAAAATCATGTAAAAAAGTGATGCAGCATAAATTAGTATGGACTATTTTTTTTGGTGGAACTTTAGTATGAACTTATGATTTAGAGTAAAGCTACTAATACAATTCAATGAGTACATAATAAATATTGAGTAATAAGTGATGCAGCATAACAAGTTATGATTTAGAGGAAGAGAAATGCTAGCAATACACTCTTTTGGACACATTTTTTTATTATTGGCTGAAATTTGTGAAAATTACTAAATTTTGTAGGTCTCACTTATTTAATGATCTTCACTATATTATCCTATAGTAAAAAATACATTTGAAGAAATGTGTTAGAGTGTATTAATAGCATCAGAAAATTCTACCTCTGCATAGAATTATTACCTGAGTTTCATATCCTTGAGGAAGGCCACTGATGAACTTGTGGATGTAAGCCTCCTTTGCAGCCTCTTCAATTTCAGTCCATGAAGCATTTGAGTCCCCAAATGCAATATTTTCCCTTATGCTCCCAGCAAACAATGCAGGTTCTTGACCCACCAAAGCTATTTGCCTCCTCAACCACTTCACATCAATCTCCCTCGTATCTATGCCACCCATCATCACCTTTCCTTGATCAGGATCATAGAACCTCTGAGTCAACCATATGACTGTTGACTTCCCTGATCCACTTGGTCCCACCAAGGCCACTGTGCTTCCACCTTTGACCTTTAAACAGAAATCCCTCAACACAGTCACTTCTGGCCTAGATGGGTATGCAAATGTCACCTTCTTGAATTCTATGTTGAACGGCTTCGATCTGTCTACTATCCTACCTTCTGTTCCATCATTGTCAATCACTGGCCTACGTTTTATGATATCTTGAACTGCAGGAATTGCTGTAGCCGCCATAGAAGTATCTGGTGCCAAACCAGCAAGTTGTCCCACAGAAAATGAGCTCAGAACAAGAATGAGAAAGATCTTAAACACGTCTCCAAGTTTTGCCTTGTCGTGTTCTACAAGGTATGCACCAAACCAAAGAGTTAATGTGTATGCTCCATACATGGAACCTTGAAACAACCCAAACATAAGACCTTGAAGTTGTGAACTTCTTAATGATTTTCTCCTAGGTTCTGACAGGGCTCTATCAAAGGACTTAACTATCTGCTCCTGAGCAGAAAATGTGGTAACTGTCCTTATGTTTGACACTGCACCAGAAGCAATGTTACTAGCTTTGGCATAAGAATTGTTGTCCACTTGCGGTCCAATGTTTATGATCAAGCTTATGTAGCTTGCACCAAGTGCGAAAGGAGTTACAGCAGCTGCCACAAGGGTTAGTCTCCAGTTAAAGGCAAAGGACACACCAAGGCCAACAGCAGCTGAACTCAACCCCATAAGAAGGACTGAGAATCTGTCGCCAAGCACTGATCGAAAAGTAACACAGTCCAATGAGAGCCGTGACACCAACACTCCTGTGGAGTTTTCTTCCAAGTCAAACCACCCAGGTTCTTGTTTCAGAATGGATTGAAACAAGAGGTCTCTAACCCTTTGTGTCAGCTTTGATCCTGCCCAACCACACAAACCTTGCTGTCCTGTCATGGAAAGTATGCAACCAAATCCAAGGCCAACAAGTGTTAAACAAAGGGTCCCGACATCTCTTTTCATCTTATGAGTGTCATGGCCAAAATATACTCCCAAGGATATACCTAAAACCAATGGGAAAAGTGACAGAATAGCACCAGCAAACATTCCCAGAAGAAGTCCTAAAAATAGCATCACAAGCTCAGGCTTTTGCAGTTTCCATACTTCAGAAAGTCTGTATTTTCTTGCTTTTTTGTCTTGCTTGTCTTCCATGTTTTCTTCTTTCTCCCCCTCCTGCGTGGATTTTAAGCCTTTAGGCCATTGGATATCGATATCATCAACTAAATATCTTGATCCTGATAAACCAGAAATGGGTTTATCATAGATGGATAAATCATTGGCTTTTTGCATGCCATTTTCTATATATTGAGGTTTTGAAATGGCTTCAGTGGCAAGCTTGACAAGGCTGTAGTATGCTCCTTCTTTTGCCATAAGCTGGCGATGGTCACCAATCTCAGTGACAGAACCATGTTCAAGAACCACAATGGCATGAGCATTCTTCACTGTTGCTATCCTATGAGCAATCACAATGGTTGTTCGGCCTGCAGATATCTTGTCAATGGCCCGTTGGACAGCAGACTCTGACTCGGCATCAAGAGCACTAGTAGGTTCATCAAGGAGAAGGATTTTAGGAGCTTTGATCATTGCTCGAGCCAATGCAATTCTCTGCTTTTGTCCTCCTGAGAGTTTAGTACCCCTGTCCCCTACCTGCAGAATAAATAGTACTTTCTAGGTAAGACTCATTTCGCAAATTAGTCTATCTTGTGTATTTACTTTGAATGTTATATATATATATATGTGTGTGTGTGTGTGTGTGTGTGTGTGTGTGTGTGTGTCTAATTGTCTATTGCTATGTTTAGATAGATAGGTAGATAGGCTATTTCCTGTGTATTGCATAACAACTACTTAGCAACCTTAGTTTTGTTGAATATATATTAATCTAGAAAAGGAGAAATATCATTGTCATTAGTTACTACACCTGAGTGTCATAGCTTAGTGGTAGGCTAGAGATGAAGCTGTGAGCATCAGCAGCAACGCAAGCAGCAATTGCCTCTTCCTTTGTGGCGTTATCTTTCCCCATCATCACGTTTTCCAGAATAGATGTGGCAAAGAGAATTGGCTCCTGACCAACCATCCCAATCTGATCACGTAGCCATTTTACTTGCAATGTCCTCAAATCATGACCATCCAAGGTAATAATCCCTACAAAGATATTGAAATTCAACAAAGTTAGTACAATTAACTTTCCTTATCTTTCACAAGATCTTTTACAAATCATCATATAGTTCTGTTTACCTTCAATAGGGTCATAAAACCTCTCTAGGAGAGCAAAGATAGTGGACTTTCCCCCACCACTTGCACCAACCAATGCCACAGTTTTTGAAGATGGTAATACCAAGTTAAGGGAATGAAGTATAAGAGAATCAGGACGAGACGGGTATGCAAAACTAACACTTTTTAACTCAATCCTTCCACGAACACCAGATAGCTTCCTACCCTCAGGGCTATAGGAATCAATCTCAGGGATTCTCTCTATAATATAGAATACACGACTAGCTGCAACAGTCCCTTGTGCAAATTGTGCAAAATATGAAAGTGCCAGTGCCAACCCTCTGTCAATTAAAAATAATTAAATGAGTTTAATTTGCATATCAGTGTAAAATATTTACACCATAAATCAATCAAAAATCATCATTGCTATGACTTTTAAGGTAATTATTGTAAAAGTCAACAAACTTATAGTACAAGATAAGTTGTAATTGGATGACAGTATAAAACCTCTTTACACGGTCATTTATCGTTTACTCATAAACTTAGGTTAAACAAAGGAAGTCCATGTAGTCCTTAACAAACTACTTGAAGAATCATTTCTTTGTATAAAACGTATAGTTAAATGTATTGGTTTCCAAATCAAGTTATATTGTACTAAGTTAAAGAGAGAAGAAGCCACACCTTCCCCCTACATTGACACCAAAGAAACAAGCAATAGCTGAACCTCCATCAAGTTCATTCCTGGCAATTAATATAGAGCCATACCAGAAAGCCAATGCCCATGTTGAATAGGTTATTAAGTAGATCACACCCATGCCAATACCTTTAGCAAAACCAACTCTGGCCCCTATTGGAGCTGATTTTTGCAGTAGCTCAGCATATTTTCGAGCCAATTGGCTTTCTGCAACAAATGAAAACACTGTCCTAATTGAACTGATGGCCTGCTCCGCAATGCTACCAGCTTTCCTATAAGAGGCCTTTATCCAAAATAAATAAAAAATGGAATGAACAAAATGTTAAGACATAAAACATCAAAAAGTGTCTTGTGTTTTGATATCTTACTTCCTCTTTTGCTGTTAGGCCACCATAAAGTGCTTTGTAAGCCATGCCACATAACATAGTCAATGGAGTGACTGAGAATACCACCAGAGAGATTTTCCATGATCTTTTAAACCCAACTGCGTAGCCACATATGAATGTAAATATATGATGAATGAAGTGGGCCATCTGCAGTGCCAGAAACAAAAATAAAAAATAAAAATGCATGTAAGTATTTGTGTCAACCAAAGTTGGAGCATAGAATAGAACTATGTTAGCATTCTCTTGGCTCACAGGATATGTATATTTTTTTAACTTGTAGTTTTCAATGAGTGGAGTTTCAAGCACACAGTATTTACATACTGATCAGTGATTGCTCACACTGTATTACTACCATTAAAAATATGGTAATGGATGCGGAACTGAAAATTGCAATGACAGTTATCATGCTTGGATTAGGAGAATAAAAGTGGGATGTTGTTCAAGCATATTGAAAAGAAAGGGAAACAAAGGGAGTTCAGCAATTAAAAATAGTGCATTATTCCGTTACCACTTCTTATTTAATGATCACTAGTTATGATTTTATAGTTTACAAAAAAAAACTTAAACAATGACAAAGGGTATGTTAATAATATTTCTCTTAAATTAATATATAGGACGTTACCGTTTTATTAATTGTTTAAATAAGCCCCTATGGTAGTTTATAATTCAATTAGACTTTTAAAAGTTTGTAAACAAGTCCCAGTCCGGCCATCAATTATTGGTGTCGAGACTTTTTTAACCCTTGGGACTTATTTAAAAGCTCCCATAAATTTATGAACGTATTTGTTAGAAACGCATTTCTCTAAATTCCTATACTGGATTTTAGTTTTCAAAAATTCAGTCTTCGGTTAATGAATGCTGTTACCAAGTAGGAACTTATTTAGAAAAAAAAAATAGAAGTTTAGGGATCCAACTATAAACTTTTAGATTATAGGATCTATTTAAAAAAAAGTCAGTGAAAATATAAGGAATTTATAGAATAATTTAGCATTACTTTTTTTATTTAAAATTGTAGCTTACATTAATATTAGTAACTAAATATCTTATACATTGTTCACATATTTTTCAAGTTAAGTAATTTTAAAAAATAATTAATACAAAATATTTAAAATTATAAAAATGCCTAATTAAGTAAGAGTGAATTTAAAATTAATATATATATATATATATATATATATATATCATATGAGAAGAGTGTAATGTAATTTATTTACGGTACAAAGTTAGATTCGTATACAAACTTTAACATTTTAAAGTTAGTCAAAAAATGTCAATGCCTGCTGAACATATAAAAATATTAATGAAAATGGATAAAGGCAAAAACATTTGAAATTATTTTTCACTAATAAAAACAAACTCAATTAGGGATTCAATTCCCAATTCCATGCATAGTTTACATTTGTATGAAAGCTCCATATCAAGAGAGAAAGGAATTTGTTAATTATATAATGCAGTGTAGCCACCAGGTAGTTTGTGAGTAGAATAGAAGAAACAAGAATTAACCTTCTCTCCCATAACTTCTTGAATTTGTGCAACATCACTAGCAATTCCATGCATAATATCACCAGTCTTCATATCTGTATCGAAGAAAGTAATATCCTGTCGAAGAACCGCTCTTAGATACTCGGTTCTAATTCTTTGAGCAGCACGCTCCCCCACTAACCTCCAACATGTGATCTCTGCCAATTTCAGTGATCAACAAAAATTATTGTAACACCTCTAAATCATAAAAATGTACAAGTTAAATATAGCTAAGAGATAAAAAGGAACATGCACAGAAGATATAAAATATTTTTATATTATTATTCAATTACAAATTATCATATAGTTTATTGACTTTCAAACTAACAACTTTAACAGTTATACTAACAAAAATTTGTGATTGAATAATAATCTAAAACAGTTTATAACCATTAAAATCCTTACGCAAATATGCTCCAAATACCACAACAGCAGCTAGCCAAGCCATAAATATGCATATCTGAAAATGACAATAAGACAATGAAAATAGATGTTTCAACTCCACTCTATGTGCAAACATTTAACCAAGAAAAGAAAGTAAGAAATTAAAGAATTAGTACCCTCTCTACATCCTTCATCATCTGTGCTTTGTCATTGTCAGCTTCTGAGATCTTATTGACCACGTCTCCAAAAAGATAAGAGTACCAAGGAAGTGATCCTCCATTTATGAGAGCCCCTAAACATCCCACAAACACAAGCACCAAATCCAACTTTGTTGAGTACCTAAACAAGCTGAACAGCCCAAAAGTCTTTGGAGGCCTTGCATCTTCCTCATCCATATCCTTCTCACCCTCTTCATCATATGCTGAAAACTTCTCAATGTCACGATGACTATAAGTATAATCCCCACCACTTCTATAAATTTGGCTACCATGTGATGATAGTCCATCAGGACCAACATGATAATTCCCACCAAAATCACCCTGACCATGTTTAAAATATGGTAATTCAAGACCATGACCATTCCTATTAGGTGAAATAACAGGATCATGTGTTATGCTATAATCTGTCATACTAAGCTCATCTTCCTCAGCCAATGGACTACTCTTACCTCTTCTACTACTCTTCTCTTGGATGAATCCCAATCTTGATAATCCTTGTGGCTGACTATGGTGATCAAAGTAACTATAATCATTGTCCCTAGCAACATCGCTCTGAAGTTCAACTTTACCATAGCCAGATTGTTCATAGGAAGAGCTTGCAAGACCTTTGAACCTACCTGTTCTTGAAAGGTAGTAGTCATTGGCTGATTGACGAAATATCCGGCTGTGACCAGAAGGGGAGCTATCTGGCCATGGACTCAGAACAGAACCAAACTTTGTGCTATAATCGCGCCACCCGGTGGCCTCGAACGTCCATGAAACCTCTCCTTGCCAGGAACGGTCATCATCTGAAGCAAAAGGTGTGGCAGGAACTCGGTTGCGGCGAGCTCTTCGGGTTGTGGGAGTGGCATTGCTTAGAGAGCTGGATGGTATGAAAGAGCCAGAGCCAGAGCCAGACACACTGTGATAACTCACTGGTGTTGGATAGTGTCGTCTGTGGTGGCTTGAGAAGGAGTCACCCTCAAAGGAAAAAGAATCAGCCATGTCTAGCAAGTGGTTTTGATGAGAAGAAGTATTACAGAAAGGAATGAAATGGGGAAAAGAAAAACAAGAGTTCTATTTCGTGATTAGTGGTCCATGCAGATTAGTACAATGTGTCAGACAACTTAGCTCCTTCCGCCCATGTTGTGAAGCATAGACAAACAACAGTCGAACAAAACACCAAACATAAAGGGTCTTTTCTTTGGTCTCTCTGACTCACCTAATGATATATACTATACAGAGGTCTAATTTATCTTTTTTGTTTGGGAATACATTATACATTGATCCTAATATTGGTGCATGGACGGCATGCAAGGCTAAATGGCCAGCTGAGCATAGTTTTGACTGAGTTGCCAATTTTAAAAATTATTGTTTAGAGGATAATGTTGAGATTGAAGTGACTTGTGAGTGTTTATTATAATGTAAATACTCAAGCCAACCTTTCTCTCTCCTAATCAGTATTTAGAACAAAAACTAACAAGGACTATCCATTTGTCATGTAGACATGATCTTCTGACTGCAAATGTATGTTGTGTCATCATCTCTTTGACTAGGTAATAGGTATGTTGTGTCATGTGATTAAGAAGTAAAAGACTTAACCAAGTAGTTTGAAAAGAATGTTTCAGGAGAAAAAGTAAGGGAATAAACAAACGTTAACCATAGAAGATGTAAATCTTATAGTGAAACTTCCAAAGGATAGCGTACTTTTCAAGGACGGTAAATTTTGTTGTAAGTTTCACACGATGCCATTAGATCTGATAAGTCAAAATTAACTTGGACAAATGTACTGTAGGGAGAGGAATTTGGAGAGCAAGGTAGTGTACAAACTGCATTATTTTTGCTGCATAAATAATAGTAATATAGTACGTTTAATCCAAGAAAATCAAATATATTGGTATCTTCTTTTTGTTGTTAATTGGCCGAAATGCTTCCTAGAAGAGATCAAATCATAAAAGATTGTGTCGGCTAACGTTGGTCCGGCTATTGTTTTTTTGTGGTAATAATTTTTGTCCAATTTGAACTAATCTGACAGTCATGTTCTTGCATTTCTCATGAGCCATGGTCATATTTTTTTCTCTTTCTTTGCCGTTAAGCATTTGATAAATTCCCAATAACGTATTCATTTTTATTTTTGTTTAACCAATAACCTATTCATAGTTACTAGTTAGAATTATTAACTACCTGAAACAGCAACATGCACATTATTTCGTAACAAACTTCGCTTTTGAAGAAAGAGAACTAACTTCTTTACTGGAAGCCTCGTGCACTTTCTCAGAATTATTTGGCTTATAGTGCATGATTCAATTCATACATACACTGCCACAAACTAACGTCAAGTACAAGCCAAAGTATCTTTCTTTTCGGAGGTCAGCTGTACTTTTTAAGTCTCTGTTACCGTAAAACTAGAATAAGAAGTTAATAGAAATGTGCCATTAACAATGATTTGATGTCTACCACGTAATGTTATTTACACAAAACGTGTAGTGTATATGTAACTCAACAGGACTAAAAAAAATATGCGGGAGCAACCTAAACTACTAAAAGCAAGTTTGAGCAGAAACATTACAAGAGAGAAGTTTACACGTAAATATCACTGCATCTCGTGCAAGAACATCAAAATCAAAACCGGTTCTAGATTTTGGGAGCAAATCTAAAGGGTGGGAGGGAAAAAAGAAAGGAGCTGATTTTAAGTATCCAAAAACGAATATAATAAATGGAATGCGATTAGTGTTGTTGTTCATTACTTCTATCGTACAGTTCCACGTTCACAAGTTCAATCACAAGAATGGACGCAGAATCACATGGTAACGTGTATTTAATTAATAGCTGAAATTTTATTTACTGTGTGGTGATTAACATGTAACGTGTAACTATCATAAAAGTGAGCATTAATTAATAGCTGAAAGTTCATACAGCTAAAAGTAACAGTAAAGTGGCAAAGGATAAGTAGCCAATCATTCTTATTTGCTCTTTTCAAGGGGAGGGGGAAATAATCTTTTGAAAGCTACTGTTTTACTCCGCAATCAAATTACTCTTCTTAACTCTGACTGTACCGATTCATTCTAACATGAGTTCAACTCCGATATACATCACACAAGTAAATCAAAATAAACGAGCAAAAGAATGCCACTATTGCCAAAATTACAATGAGACTGCACCAATAGGCGACACTTCATTGACTACAGTATGCAGCATATATCAACACAACCATGACTAACTAAATCATAGGGGAAAACCTCACGAGTCCAAGAAAATATACATAACCCCATCTCATATATCATTCATATAGATCATCATTGTATCGTGCCTACCTCTCTTTTCTGTATCATATTTAATATTGTCCTTTACACCCCTACCATTGAGGATGATCCAAATTACTTGCCAGCCAACTCAGTAAAATTTCATCTGGGTTTCGAGTCACTACCCTTGCTTCGGAAAGTTGATAGTGAAAAAAATGATTTGGGAGCTGCACAAATTAAAGTTAACTTGTAACTATTATATCGTGTAAAAGATACTAAATCTGTAGCAAAATAAACGGTTATCATTCTAAATCAATGAAAAGAAATCCAAAGCATATGTGAATCCCAAGTCTATATTAACAATAGCATAAGATTATTTTCCCTTGAGTCAAGGTTACATTCTTAGCAAGACACAATGAACAATTCCAAGATATTAGCCCCCTAATGCAGAATGAACTACAAAAATCAATCAAATGCAAAGAAAGAGGACACTTTTAGAGAATTCCTCACAACTTGCACAACTACTTCATCAGCCTGACACATAAAACTATACCAAAAAAGGATGAAAAAATGACCTATAATATATTATCATTATGTTACCCAGGGATCACCTTTTAATGAACTTCCTGATATATGATCATCCCTCAGTTTAAAATGAGCAGGAGGTGCAGGGATAGAGCTTTGCAAGGATTGGACTGCAGGAATTAAGAAAATTATCAATTAAAAATTGAGTACACTTTTATTTTATCCATTAAACAAAAATGAAAGTTATAAAGAGAAGACATGAACATGCATGCTCAAAAGAGACTAAGTTAATATAATATACTCTTAAAAATATAAGTAAATGTCAACTATAAGATAATACATCAATAATGTTTAATTTATCTAAACTTTAGTATGTAATAATAATCAAGATAATAGTATCACATAATCCTTCAGTTAGTTTTGTTAAATTCATATTCTATAAAAAGTTATTAAGTGGAGTCTCATAAGATTTGCTCCTAAAGTAAATGGACCCTTCCTGTGTATGTATGAGTATAGATGTGTAATATAAACACACATGCTGAGAGAAATATAGATCTGGTACTCTGGAGGAATCCACAAAAGTATTGTCTATATAATTCATCTACTCAACCATGATCCACAATGATAAGATAACCCTCAGTCTACATCGGAATACACTATCACCAAGGAAATGCTCAGGTGTGAAAATAAGAGTGTAAAATAAATCAGAACGTGCCCCTTCATATTCCCATCCAAAATGGTAAATTGGGATTTCCTAGTTCATTCAGACCAATATCTATGAATAAGAGTCGTTTATCTAAATGTGCAACCAACAATGGAAAGAAATCAATGAATAGAAAAGGATCCATTTCCTAATAGTAGGATAGACAAGACATTGGCTGAATTATAAAATAAAATAAAAGATGGTTTGCAACTTAAATATTTAGACTCTAAGCAATAACCAAGCACATTGATCAATAAAAAGAAATCTGAGAAAAGAATAGATTACCCTGTTCATTGAACAGCTCATTTTCATTGAAGCTGTCATCAGAAGGATGACCATGAGAGAATCCCATTCTTGACTTCCTCGAGTCTTCTGATGACCGATTGGCCAGATCTCGGCCATCTTCAGTATCATCATCTCCTTCAGAAGTTGTAGCAGAGATCCAATCAGCCAAACTCTCCGATCCACGAGTTTTTCTCCCAAACTTCAGCAATCGCTTAAAACCTTTAGTGACATCCTTGCGGGGTTGATTTTGGGATGAATTGGCAACAAGAAATGGTTTTTGAGCACTTCCCCATTTTTTCCTCATCCGGGCAGCATCATGGTCACCCTGGTTAAGAGAATGAGAATTCCAAGATGCGGGGCTTCCAATTGGAGAATCTATAGAAGCATCAATGTCAGATGACTCGTGCGGGTACGAAAAAGGATGAGGCACACGCGAATTCCATGACACAGGACTTCCAACAGGAGAGTCCTGCAGAGATCTTACACCGTTGAATGTTGATGGAAACCCGGGAGCCATCTCGCCCCCTGAAATAGGGTCTACCTGAGCAAGAGACCTAGTAGAATCACCAATTTCAGATCCAGAATTACCAGACTTACCAGATTCCTGGCTCAGACTCACCTTTCCATTATTATTATAAGCAACATCTTTGATAGCCATAGTTTCAATGTCATCCTGTTCCTCTGTGGCCATCTGCAAAGAATCTTCCTCATCAAATTCAAGGTCATCAAATTCTTTATTTTTCTGAGTATCAGATATCATTGATGCTTTCATCCGGATATCATTGCCAACAGAACCTGAATCTATGTTATCCCCTTTTTTAAGGAAAGACCTAGGTGATTGATCATAAGGGCCTAGATCACTCTCGTCCATATCAAATTTCAATGGAGACAAAACAATCCCATCTGAGTTCAAAGGGGACAAATCCTTAAACTCTGCAGGATTAGCAGAACTTTTCCGTAATGACAGAGTTTGCCTTGACTTCTCTTCCTTGACTCCTTGCATCTCCTCAGTGGTGCTTTTGCTACGGGAATACGTCCTTACCTGAGAGCGAGTTGTTTTACTAACTCCAGAAGAAGGCTTTGTATTTTCTTTTCTTAAATCAGAAAAGTTTGGAACAGACTGAGCAAGAGGATTGTCTCTTCGCCTGCCACCAGAAGAACGGGAGACCGACACAGCTGTTGTACGAGGTGTGCCTGAAGGTACATGTCTGTTGGGAAAAAATTTCCTACTTTGCCTTGAAGCACCATAAGTCTTCTCTTCTGAGAACTCAGAAAGATCTTCATCATCTTCATTCTGAAGGGAATCTATTGGATGCTGTCCAAAAATAAGGGATTTAAATCAGAACCAAAAATGGAATTTCATGTTTTAAATTTAAAAACAAACTTTGCATTCAAGAAGATTAAAATTCAGCAGTCATCACAAAAATCATAAAACAAGTCAAGAATACCTGCTCTCTTTTAATATTTGATTTGAAATATCTAAGTTTCTCGGCACGGTAAGCACCTGATGCTGAATCTTGACTGTTTGCAGACCCCGAAAACTTTACCTTCATTTCAGCTCTACTCCTCTCAAGGCTATCCTGCATGGCTTTCATCCTAGCTTCCTTCTCAGCTCTGTTCATACTCCAATCTTCTCGAAGCTTAGCATTCCTCTTCTTCATGTACTTCTCATAAAACTTTCCTCTAGAATCTTCACTCAAGTTAAGATCAGAGAAGTTTTGCCTCAAAGCATCACCATAATTCTGACTATCCACCGTCTTAGTAATCGACTTAGCATCAAAGCTTGTCAAATTGCTAGAACTCGCAGCCACGTCAATCACATTGCTTCTGGAAGGCAACTGAGGAGTCGACTCCCCTACTCCACCTCTTCTATATTGCGACTGTTCCACATGCAAATTGGCCGGCTCAACTCTCCTCACAGAACCAGACTGGTCCCCAGGAACCCTCAGTTTATGCTCAGCGAAAAGCTTTTCAAGCTCATCAGCCTTCATTTTCAGCTCATCATGCATCCCTTGATTTCCTTTAGATTGCCTCACCCTCTGGTGTTGCTGCTCTAAAGGTGGGGTTGAGGTTGCGCGTGCATTATCCTGAGTCTCCAAAACTTGTTTCATCTTGCTACTTTCATTAGCACCATCCCTTTTACCTTGTGCCAGGCTCATTTGTTGTTCATTTCTTCCAGTTAATGGTTTCTGGTACTTTATTTTTGGGATTTGGGAATCCTCTTCTTTGTTAGGGAATGAAGAAGAAGAAGAAGAGTCCTCAACCTCATTCGGTGAAGATTGATCAACACGAACAGAAACATCCCTAAATTTGAGTCCATTGCCACCTTCAAACTGTGCTGATAGAGATCGAGAATGACTTCGGGATCCCCTAATAAGTGACGGTGCAACCACATGATTTTTCACCCCACCATAAAACTTCGCATCATCATCCCCAGAAGACAACATAGGACCAACAACAACAACCTCGGATGAACCCTTCTTCAATGTCGCCTCAGAAACACCACCACCCACCAGATCCTTAAACCCCCCATTCTTGTCCTCATCAAAAACTGAAACTTTCCCTGTTTCCTGAGAAGACCCTTGATCGGTTTTCACAAATTTCTCCGATTTGTCGATTCGATCCTTATCTTCAGAAACGACAACGGACTTGGTTTCAGAAACAGAGGGTGCTGACGTGGGTAAGGGGCTGTCGGAGTCCTTCTTCTCGCCGCTGCCAACGTCGATGCTCATGTCACTAGCGCCGCTCCACCGCCGCAGCACGTCGGAGGAGAGGCGACGGAGCTCCGGCGCCCTGCCTCCGGAATTCTCCTTCTGCTTGTTCTCGAAGAGGTTGATCCGGTCCTGCACGCTCAGCCTCCGCCCCGACGGAGCAGTTGCTGGAGCCGGAGCCGGCGACTCCGTCTCCTCTTTGGTGGGGGTGTCGCTGGTCTCGTCTTTCGAGTTCACGCTGGTGTTGCTACGTCGCAGCGAAGCAAAGTTGGAAACAGGCTTGGGCTTAAGTGGATCGATGGGTTGGGCCTGGGCCTGGTTGGGCCCATCGTCGTTGTCGATGGACATGTCAGAACTAACAGATGAACGGAGTTCCCTGTCATCGCCACCTGGCCAGTGACTGATAAGGTCCGATCTTCTTTTGCACAGTGACATGTATTTAGTGCATGCTTCACTGCACCGCCAAAAAAACAAAAACATATTAAAATATTAATTAAACAACCACATTAATAACATTATTGTTAATTACTATTTAGATGATTATGAATGAAAATGGTTAGTTACTTGAAGCGATGAGCACCGAATCGATCTGCGAAATTTTTTAGATGTGAAACGGTGTGGGGGTTGAAACCGGAGGCTGATGCACGAGCACATGCTGTGGTTAGGTCTTGCCTAACTGCACTCAATCGTACATCAATTGCCCTTAGGAGTTCCTTTCTGTGCAAGTAAGTTGTACATACCAACAAATCAATATTAGCTATTATATATATGTTTCTACTTTCAACAAATCAAAACTATTATCCATTATTTATTTATTTCAACAATCATAAACTTCCTTTTTTCTATTATAATTCCAATTAGATTTGCAAGATGTAGTGTGGCTATATGAAATGAAGGAGGGTAGAAAATGTTACGTGGTTGCATCTGCCACTGTTATGGCTCCTGCTCCATTCCCACCTGGAGAAAATTGAACAAAAATATTGTGAGCGTATCATTATCAATCATTCAAGAAATAATATGACCAAAAAGCATTTTCTATTTTCATGAATAATTATTTTGTTTGAAAGATTTGCGTAGGAAATGGTGAAAATAGCTCATCATTTTCTATATTGCAAGAAGCAAAGTAAAAGCAACGTGACATTTTCGTAATTGCTTGTAAAAACAGAAAAACGTTTTTCTCAGACTAGACAAATCAGTGTTTCTTCTTGTTCAGTCTACAGTTTATCATTCTTTTTTCTCCATATCGAAGCCCAGCCGATTCTTCAAGCATGAATTTCATTCTTCATTCCTACTTCTATGCTAGGTGTCAATATTGCAACCTTTAACCCATTTTTACATGCTCTCAACAATGTTGATAACGCAATTCTGTTGGGGCAATTAACTGAATTAAGAACTGAGTACGGTTTTTTTAACTTTTTCTCTTTCCTCTCTGGCTACACTTAACTTCATTTTTCTATCTATTTAGATTTAGAACATCCATCAAGATGACATACAGTATAGGCTATCACCGAATTGGGCTATAATTAGACAAAGTATTACAGACAAGAAAAAACACTTTGGAAGTGCCCAAATAACCTAAAACCAGTAGCCAGCACACAAATATAGCCTCAAGACTCTGATGATAATAATTTCATTTAATGGTAATAACAATTCCATTTAATGATAAACATTAAACAATGTAAAGTCTAGCATTCGTCAACTGGCCTTACTTTAATATGCTCAAAGGGGAAATAGAAGTGAAAGAAATGTGAAGATTAAGTAATGAACTTTGCCAATGATGAAACTTCCAAATTTGGACAATATAATGCCAGCCAATATAACTAAAAGTCATAACTATACAATGTTTTTCATTTTTTGTACACAGAAAATCACTATTTTTTTCTCTCCATGCCTACATGGTAAGCAGTTGGGTAATGCAACATGGATGAAAACCCTTCCATAGAAGACAGCATATTACTGACCATGTAGACAAAGCCAGCTAGATAACTAAAGAGGACACTAGTTGTTTGATACAAGATACAAACAACTATTAATCTTAACAGTTAAGAGTGGTAAATATTGATAAAACAAATTCCTCAGAGTGGTGGTAAATAAGTGGTAATACAATCAAAAGATGAAGTTCTAATTTCCAGATTGTCTTTGGTTATAGGTCTAATTGCAAAGAAAACATACCTTGAGGATCTGATCGCTGATCTCCTGCCCCCTGAAATAAAAGACATTCCAGATATCAACAAAAGAAAGAAAGAAAGTGGTTGCTTTGTTCAGTTGTTTGCACCAATCTTCTCTGTTTGATCATATCTATGACAGTACCTGAGCATATATTCTTCGTGCTGCTTCTAATTGGGACATCTCTGCATCAAAGGTATTGACCATTTCCAGAACCTCTGGCGTGCTAGCATACCGCACAAACCTGTAAGCACCAACACCAATCAAATCAGAAAGAAAACCATAATGCTCAATGCATACAAAGGCATCAAATCCAATAAAATAAATAAATTTCCCGTTTCATTGCATTTTTCACCTCTCAAATGTTCCCTTTGTAAACCATGTCTCAGCATTTTTATGTCTATCGATTTCAAGCTTGATTGATGAAGCAGCTAGAGCAGCCTGCTCTTCTGCAACCTTTAAATGGATCAAGAATGGCTTCACCAATCCTGATGCTAGTTTCTCAGTGTTTCCATCACTTGAAACAAGCAACTCGCATCTGCCCCATTAATAGAAAGAAAAGCAAGGAAGCATGATTACAAACTCTAATCAACAAAAAAAAGTACATAACAACAATTAGAAAATCCCAAGTTGTTCGCACCTTGAATGCCTTGGAGACAATTGGAATACAGCATAATCAAGAAGCGTGTCAGACTTCATTTTTCCTTATTAAAGGTAACACTACACTCTATCACTCTATGGATCATTTCATGTAAGCAAACACAATCTTCACCATCGTTTCCATTTGGCACCAACCATAATCAACAAAACTGCACACAAGAAATCCCAAAATCAGAATGTAGAGTCTGCATAAGCAAGGTAAAATATAAAAAGAAAGAGTAAAAGAAAAAGAAAACTTTTGCCAAATTCTGTGTCAGACGAACAAGTGTGTTCAGTGGGTCATTTCCCTATTTGCATTACATTTCAAATCTACATTTTCAATCAAGTTGAAAATTGAACAAAATCAATTAACAACCCAGATGCACATTAGGTAAATCCCACTTGTTTCAACCCTTAACAGAACCATAGCACACCATAGATCCCAACCCAAGACCCAAAGTTCAAGCTTTTGCAACAAAGCAGAAACCCAAATTTGCCACAAAGAAATTATAAGAAATAGATCTGATTCAGCAAAAGACCGAACTTGACTAAAGTTGCAAAGATACCAAATAAACCCAAAATCCAATAGCAACTAAGCCAGCCCCAAAAACTTACCAAAAAAAAAACACAGTAATCAAATAAATAACACTTGAGTCAAACGAAACATTATCACGGTTACACACAAACAAATACACATGCTGCAAAATAAGCAACAAAAGTGAACACACAAACAAATAAACATGCTGCAAAATAAGCAACAAAAGTGAACAAACCCTAACCATATTTACATTGGAAAATTTGGAGTGAAAATGTGGAAGTAGCGTGGAATTGAATATGAAGGGCAGATATGGAGGTCCGAGATCTTCGATTGCGTGACCTGATCCTCCAATTTAGAGTTCAAAAGGGCACCAGCATTTGGCTCCTTTGTCTTTTATGTTCTTCTTTCTCTCTTCTTCTTGTTCTTCCCTTTTTGTGTCTCACTGTGGAGGAAATGAGCCTCTTTCTTTTCTCTCTCAATTTCTTTTCTTCTTTTTTTTGGTTTTTAAAATTTGAGTTTTACGAAAACCCCACAATGAAAAAGATGGTTTTTGCTTTACTCATCCTTCGTTTCAAATCCCCCCCCACACCCCTCTCTACACCCTCTCTCTCTCTCTATATATATATACCCTCTCTCTCTCTAAGTAGAAAGAGAAAATGAAAATGTTCAGAAGAAAAAAAAAAAACAAAAACATTGACATTGTTACATTTTTCAATTTGTAAAACAAACGTTAATGTAGTAATAGTAATTAGCAGATAACATGGTTAGAATTAAAAAAAAAAGAGTGTGTTGTGCTGTGATGAAAAATGGTGAGGATTGACTGTGGCAGATTTCAACGTGACTGATGAAACACTACTAGGAAGGAATATCCGAGGTTGTTTTTCTTCGGATAATTTATTGTTCAAGTAATGGTGTTGGTGGTTAAATTTTAAAACGAAAACTGTAACTAAAAAACAAATAAATTTAAAAACCGAATCATTCACACTCTTCCCTAGCCTTGGATCATTGGCCAACATTAACCAGGTTGCATTTCCCATATTTTTGTCATACTAATTTTATAATAATAATACAATAATAATCATTCAATTTCGTGGCATGGGGTGTTTCATTTTCACCCTTTTTAATTACTTTATTGTTGCCATCATTTGAGTATTTGAAATAGACGCATGTATTGGACAAAACGGACATTTTGATAGTTTTGATTAAGCCGTGGTCAACACTGTGTGAAGCGTACACTGACAGTATTGTATTGTATTGCTTGAAAGTGTTTACATAATAATTTGGTTTTAGCAGAAAATGACATTGATACGTTAATTAACTTAATTGCAGGGTCTTCTGAGACAGTTTGAAAGTCTAAATAATCTATCTTTTCACCTCTCAAAACTTCTCAATCAAGTCTTCCACCAATCAAATCAAATGCTTTTCTTTACTACCCATATGATTTTGCCTTTTTCAAATTCAGTATTTTCCATTTCACGTCCTCTTTTAACCAAGGTTGTTAAATCGCCGAGTTGACTCGGTAAACTCGACCGAGTCAACGATTCTGCCCCTCCAACAGAGTCAACTCGGCAGTAAACTCGTTTATGGTTGTAGACTCGGTAAAATCGCGAGTCAACTCGGTGAACTCGGTTGAATCGCCGAGTTGACTCAGTGCATATTCTTCTTCTTCGTCGCCTCTTCGTCGTCGGTCTTCTTCTCCGCCTCCCTCTCGCCGTCGTCGGTCTTCTTCTTCTCTTTCTCAAGTTGAATCGTCGATCTTCTCCCTCCGT
>PYAF01001402.1:554961-568678 GCA_007407185.1 Glycine tomentella | reverse complement strand
CGCTGGTTATGCTCTTAAGAGTCTAGGATTTACGAATTTAGGAAAGATTTATCAAGTGTGTGACCTAAGATAATAAACCAATCAAGTGAAGGAGGTAGGAACAAAGGGGATTGCGCCTGACCACAATTGTTTCATCCATTGGTAACATCTTTATCTTTTTACTGCACTTATTTTCTATTTTTATTCAAACTACAATCATTCAACATCAACAACTATTTCTTTGTCTTTATATTGCTGTTTTTAATTCCAATCATTTAGAATTAATATTATTGTGAAAATTACCCCAATCCCTGTGGAGACGATAACTCTACTTACCTACTTTTATTACTTGTTAACGATCGGTGCACTTGCCGTATCAATCGCGTTAATCGCGCAACAGGAAACATCCAGCTCGGCCGTCATCTTGGCCACCGACTCGCGAGTAACTTCGAAATCGGCGGTCACCTTCGCCACCGATTCCTGGGATTCCTTGAGTTCGACGACCAATCGGGCAACTGACGCCTGCGCTTCCCCGGCCTCAACCCGAGCAGCTTCCAACGCTTCAGCCGACTTGGTTGCCTCGGCACAAGACGACTCCAATTCTAGTCGAAGACGCTCGACCTCGGCCTCAGAAGTCTCAACCCGCAATGCCAACTTGGAAGCTTTTAGGTTTAAAGAAGACAGACTCGCAAGTAACGAACCCGTCTTGAAGCACGCCGATTGCAAGGCATTCAGCTCCTCCAATTCCGGATCAGAGAAAACGATTGGGTCTGAATACCTCTTAGGCGCCCGGATGACTTCAAAAAAATCCATAGTCATACCCCGGTCCCAGAGGGTGCGAGGAGACAGCTGAATACGGCCTTCAGACGATTCAGCCGCAGTAGAAACAGGGGCAGTCGGCAAAGTGAGGGGCCCAGAGGTATCGGCAGGATCAGAGGCGGGAGGGGACAGAGTATCCCCCTGAACGACCCCGGTGATAGGGGCGGAAGCACCCGTAGCAACAAAAACTTTGGAAACCTCCCCGACCGGGCTGTCAGTAATCACGACGGTGGCAGGCGGAGGGGAAGCCGGAGGAGTCGGAGCAGTAACCGGGGTCGGATCCTCGGGGATAGAAATCGGCCTGGCAGAAATTGAAACCGGAGCAGGATCAGAAGCAGGGTCTTTGCTCTTGCCGTCGGCTAGTCGGCGTTTCTTCCGAGACTTCATGGCCGCCAAGTGGCTAGGCAGACCGGCAGAACTCATCTCGATAGCTGCAAGGACAACCACGTCCATTAGAAAAACCAAATAAGAAAACAGGAGCAGATGATAGAAAGCCCAAACTAACCACTCTGAATATAATGGGATATCGGTGCTAAGTTCCCAGAACTTTTGCACGAAAGTATCTGAGCCGCAGAGATAAGTTCAGATTCGGACAACCGGGCCCCGTCGGTTCGATAGGAAATGGGAGGAGAATCATAATGGAGGGACGACCAATACAAGGGAAATTTGGGTTCAAAAGAATCAGTCAAAAAGAAAGGGTGCCGGCCAGGATTGGCAATGACCACAAAAAATTTATCCTTATAACGCTTGAAAGAATCGGAAAACAGGGAAAAAAGGCGACGATCGGAACCGTTGTCGTTTCGGCCACGAAAAGAAATCCATCCTTTTTGGTCGGCAGCCTCTTTGCCCGAACGATTGGCTTGTACGGAGAAGAAATAGAAAAATAAGGGGCAGCTACAGGAAACCCCGAGTTGTTGACAAAGCATCTCAAAGGCAAGCATGAAAGCCCATCTATTGGGATGAAGTTGGGTAGGAGAGACGTGCAGATAATCTAACACCTGCATTTGGAAGTCAAACAAAGGAAGTCGGATCCCCACCCTAGTGATCACTTCACTATAAAATAGGAAAAAGGGAGGACCGTCGCCCCCATGGGAAACACAAACAGGAACGCCCGAGTCGGACGGACGGATATGGAAATCTTCAGAGACTCCGAGGGGCAGTTGGGCGAGGTCGTCAGGGGAAAGCACCGACGAGTATTCTAAAACCTCGTGGGCGACCCAGGGAAACCTATCAGATAAAACAAAAAGGGCGGGACGAGATCCAATTGCCGAATCATTGACATTGCCTATATGAGAATCCATGATTACCTACAAGGAAAATAAAGCAGTTAGAAGGATACCTGGGGGGCGAGTCAACAAGGGTTGAGGAAAGGGCAAAGCTTGAACCGGCACAGCCACCGACGGACGAGCACCTAAAGTGGGGACCGACTCGCTGACAGGCTTCGGCACCCTAACAGGGTTGTGTCGACATCTATCTAGAAGGTCCTCGGCTTGCCTATCCAAATCCCTGCTGATTAGATAGAAGAATTCGTCCAAACACTTTGAACAAGGTTCATAGCGGATGTCAAACTGGGGCTGTACCTCTAGGATGGCTCCAGAAACGAGGGGGGCGGAAGCAGAAAGCTTAGGGGTCATCCCCACCCTCGGTGTAGGTAAAACAGGCCCATGAAGCGAAGAGGACCCTAAGGATCCTCAAGGAAAGTTATTGGAGGTACTTGTGAAAGGGGGCCTAGGGGCACGAAGGACGGAAACCCTAGGGGCATTAGGGGCACTAGGGGCACTAACGGCAGGGGGTACCCGAAGGAAAGCCTTTTCCTTCTCTTCATCAGGAAGAGGAAGCCCAAAAAGCCAGAAGGCAGTACGGGGAGGATACGTCCGGAGGATTTCCGCCTCTTCCTCAGGAGTATACTTCATTACAAGAAAAAGGAGGGAGGCTGAACCAAAGCAGGGGGAAAGGAGGTTTACAGACAACAAGGCAAATGGCCACAAAAGGGCAAAAAATCCTACCAATCCAGGAAAATGGCCAAGATAAAGGAGAAACCAACAAAGGATAAAAAGGAAAAAGTAGAGCAAGAGGTAGAACAGCGAAAGGAGTTACCTGGAGAGAAAATGGTGAAGTCGGAGGCACGAATGGCAGCAAAGAGCAAGGGTGAAGGTACTCAGAAGACTCGCAAGGGAAAAGGACAAGGAAATTAATGAACAATAGAAAATGGGGAGGCAAAAGATCGAAAGGTCAGATAAGTATGGCGCACAAAGGAAAAGAAACCGTCAGAATTCAAAAACGCGAGGCAATAACTGACGGGCATTGAAAGACGTGGGAGCGAAGGTTACGTCATAACTGCACCAAAGTAATGATTAAAGCATGAAACGACAGAAGACACGTGGCGCCTCGGGATTAAGGGACGCTTCATTGCTCGGAATCGGCTGACTCTGAAGAGACAAGGTTGGCCCGACACCAGGATAAAAGCTGGCCGAAAAGCACAGGACGGATGATAACTTCGGCCCAGAATTCCCGTATGAAGCCAACTCACGAGTGATACCGGCTCAATGTCAGATTCGTAACCAATCGATCACACGACGCTTCGCACGATGTCGGCCCTTCCTGAGATCGGCCAGGACTCCATTAACCGGACAAGAGCAAGCAGAAAGCCGATCACGCCATTTTACATCCCGGCCCTCCAGAATACTGGATAACCGGGCTGAGGGGCATCTGTTACGGATACGGATATTCCATTTCCATATCCTCCCCTTAATTAGCTCCGTCAACCGGGGTCCGTCTTTGATTACGAAGGAATAATCATTGGCAGCATTAAAAGCACAACGGCCATCATTCCCTGATTCTTGGCCTAGGCATTATGGAGGAAGATCCTGGACCTTGAATGCTCTGTGCCCCAAACCCAAGTAAGACCCTATAAAACCAGCACACTCAATGGTGAAAGGTACACACAGATTACTCTTACTCTCCCTCTTTCCATTCACACGGCACACACAGCACCCCAATTGCTCCCGTGTCGGTGTGATCTTCTCTTCGGTCGCTGGTCTTACCACCATAGATTAGCAGGGGAGAGTCCGATCCTATAGCAACACTTCTGGCGACACTCATCGAACGTTTCCGTCATTCCAGCACGGAACAAGATTCAAGAGGGTTTTAATTCAAGAACAAAAAGAAGAGTGAATGTTCTACTGACACTCAGAAATGAGCATACTTCAATTGTTATTCAACTTTATCAAATGAGAGGGATCACATCTTTTTATTTATCGGTTTATTTCAAGTTGTTGCTTACCCCAATGTTTCTCCAAAAGAAGCATCAAATACATGTACTTGGCCAAAATTTATATGACCAACCTTATGTTGTGGTGAGGATGACGGTAGTGATTAATGATATTGGTATCAAGCTAATTACAATGGTAGTAAACTAGTAATAACAATAATAACTACAATGAAAATGGTGACCGATTAGAATGATGTCATTATTTAACATTGACGGCAAGTGGTATTCATGGTAACACTGATAACAATTAACTAATTAAAGTAATGATAATTATGATATTATATATATATATATATATAGTGATAATTCTTGTGTCTTTTGGAGAAGAGATAAGTGAATTGACTAAAATATTTTTATAACAAAAAATCAAAATGACTTTTAAAAAAATAGAGTTAAAATGTTTTAAAATTGAGTTAAAAATCAATTAATTTCTATTTGATCTGAGCATGTTTTATTTTGAAATTTGCACTTAGAAAATAAAAAAACTGAAAACTTATATATTCTATTATAATTTAAAATATTTTTAAAAATTATATTTTTAAAATTCCACTTAAGTTTATATATTGTGCTATGTGAAGAATATCGTCTATTTTTTAATATGTGTGTGTAGAGTTTCATTAATACCTTTGAATCTTTGATAATTGTATCGATCTAGGTTTTATCATACAATAAATATTAATTAAGCACAAATCCTAGAGTGCTACCAAATGAACAGTGTGATATTCATGATGTTATTGGTGTATGTCATAGACCCTCCACCAATGGCAATCACAAAGTCCTGTTGGTACAATGAGTCCCACGAGCCATTGAGTAAGTAGTTTATCGATGGGAGTGGGACAATCAGGGGCGGAGCCACATGTGTTTGAGGGTGGGCAGCTGCACCCCCTTATTTCAATAAAATCACTAGTATTTGTCCTAAAATATTATATTTTATACCCCATAATTTTATATTTTGCACCCTCTAATTTTATATATTTGAAATTTTTTATCTGTTCACATGTAAGAATAAGTAAATATATCATCTTATTTTAATAAAATGCAAAAAAATATCATATTTTGCACCCCATAATTTTATATTTTGAATCCCTTAATTTTATGTATTTGAATCTCCTTACCAGTTTACATGTAAGAGTAAATAAATGTATCATCTTTTTTAATAAAATGCAAATATTTATTTTAAAACTTCATATTTTGTTTATCTTATCTTCGTATTTGAATCTAACTCTTCCATATAATAATGACAATTATCAATTTTTATTTTTTAAATAAATTGCCCCCACTGATCCAAGGTCCTAAATCCGTCCCTGGGGACAATCCAGTATGATTTGGTCCATACTCTATCATAATGTGGGCATTTGGTACCAGATTTCATCTGCTATAAACTTTATTTGATCATATTTTTGGAAAATTAGTTAGTTGTCTCTCAATTCTCAGTAGATAGCCTTGTATTTGATTATATTTATTCTAGACCCATCATTTGAATAGTTGGTGGTATACATGCATGCATTGACCAATAACATTTTTGGAGGACGTTCATTTTCAAACTAAATTTGCTCTTCCTCGAATCACTTTTGATTTGCCTTGATGCCATTTGTCCTTTTTCATCCAGTGGTATTAAAAGGTAGAAATATTTACACCATAAGCATTCTTTGAGAATTAAGAGTCAAGGACATTATAATCTACACTTTGAGGCCCTTCATCATAACTTTGTTCCCCGATTTCAAGTAAGAGATTACAATGCATTTATAAAAAAAATACTCTAGATCCTGTCATATTTGCTTTATTCATGATCTGGGAATATGGATTGTCAACTCATTATTAAAAAATTAGTCAAAATAAACTTTCAGCTACGAAATCGATGGTGATCAACCTTAGTGTAATCAGTCCTTAATTAATTCTTGTTCATTATATTTCACAAAGTGTTTGTGATTTTTTTGGATCTTTACAATACACAAAAAGTAACTTATGCAAAACTCCAATTTTAATTGGAAAATAGAATCACAAACACACAAGGTATTATACCTAGTTTCATCTTATTAAAATTGTTGGGTAAGTGTTTATGTGATGCTATTTTCTAATTAAATTCACTTTAATAACTTTCACTTTCACTGATTATATATATATATATATATATATATATATATATATATATAACTTTTACTTTCACCGACCTTTATATTCAACTTTAATGCATGAATTAGCAAAGGAAAACACTAATTTTGGTCAAAGAGCAATATCACAAATACCTAGATGATATACTAATACTTAAGTTTTATCTTATATTCTTATCATCAGCAGCAGTGATGAAATTAATAAAAAGTAGCAGTGATGAAATTGAAATTAATAAATTTGTAAGTATTTATTTGGAGCTCCTAGTCATTCAACTGTGCACGTTATACTGCTGAGTTGGACCATACCTACCTATTCTAAAAGGGCTGACCGCCTTAGCCTTGTGTTTTAAACCCCTGAGGCTTTTGGGGTAGTGTTTTCAAGATGGTTCAAGAAGACATTTTCTTCCTTAAACCAAAAAGGAAGAAGAAGACAAAAAGATTAATTTGAGTGGACACAAAATTGAGGTACAGTTCTTAGTATTCGTCTTTATTTAAAATTATAATTTTACATAGTAATTGGTGCTATAAAAATTCACATTTAAAATAGAAAAATGATTTTTAATGCAATATTCAAATTATGATCAAAGAAGATTATAAAAAGAAATAATATATGTATTGAAAATGCATAAAAAAATTACATTATCGATTAGCCATAAATTACTATATAAAAATACTAAGAAAATCATTATTAGTTTTGTGGTTTTGAGTTATTTGTCTTTCTTGTATGCGGATATATAGCTATGAAGATGTACTTTATTGGGACATAATAGGTACTGAAACTTTCATCATTGAGGGATTTGAAGGTTTTTCTACAACTTACCCAAAGCAATTTGTTTGATCTAACCAGCATGCAGAAACGTTGTCTATTTGGTATGGAAACTTTCATCTTTAATAGAAGACTAAATGAATCTTAAATACATAGAAGCACTGTGAAGTACAACTCTGTCTATTTGGTACAGATGCTCGTGCGCTATTGTAAATTAAATGGGAGAGTTTAGACCTCCAATAAGCTACTTAACACAGATACCAGACACAAATACGACTCCACTCTTTGACATGGTAATCTTAAAAAATTATGGATTTTAACATGTTGGAACACGTTTTAATATTAAATAATATTTTTAATTTATATAATATATATTTCATTTAATATTCAATAATTTAATAAAAAAAATTAAACTAAACTAATAATATTGATCAATGTAACAAAAAAAATTCAAAGAACATTTCAATCTTCAAAACAGAATATTCAATTATCCATAGACAAACATAAAATATGAAGATTATCGTCATGTAACATTTTCATCAATAACATTTGATGGCTCATCAAGTGAAAGGGTAGCAACTTCAAGCATTCTAACATCTTCAAATGTATCTCCAACAATGTCCCACATTTTACTCTCCCCTTGTGTATATTGTAGACTCTTTCTTGATAAGAGTCGAAGGATTCTATGTATATAAATCAAGTGTTCAATACGTTTTGGAATCATTTTATTCCTCCTTATAGAATGCACAAAAGAATAAGTACTCCAATTGCGTTCAGTACACAATGAAGAAGAAGGTTATGCAACAAGTCTCAATGCTATCTTTTGAAACATAGGTGCACAAGCACCATGAAGCACCCACCAAGCTTTGGGCTCCATAGAATATCAATTTTAGATGACATCATAATTTCTAAAACCCCCACTTGTACTAGCAAAGTCCACATACTCCAAATTTATTTTATTTCGGTCCTCCAAGTTAGGAAAATATCTCTTTAAGCATTTTTGTCTTTCTTGATTAATCTCTTGATCCTTGTATGGAGGAACTCGATTAGAATCTTTATCAAGTAATTGTTGACTATAGTATCTGAAAGAAAAAAAAAAAAGAAAAACAATTAACAAATTATATCAAATAAGATAAGTATTAAGTCCATTCATATTTAAAATCTTACTTGGGATATAAAGCATGTGCCAAACAATGAAGTGAAGTTGAATTTTTGGTCCAACGATCCACAAGAATGTCATGGACCACGTCATAAAAAGTTGAGGTCTCATCCATCCTCTTCAATTCATGCAAGTATATAGCTTTCTTCACTTTCTCAATCATCTCATCTCACATATCATAAATCAAATGAAGACAAGGTTTATCAATGTCACAAATCCAAATCATATTATAAATCGGAGCAGTGAAATCAAGTATGTAATCAATTGAATCCCACCAAAGATCTTCCAATATCTTTTCTTTAACAAATTTCGCCCTCCCTAGATTATCATCTTTATACACACTCCATTTTTCATTGATTACCATATTTTGGAGACCACCTTTTATAATTTGAACGTCTTTAGCATCACAATCATGGAAGCAAAGCGGGTTTTAGCTATAGAAAGCAACTTCAATCCCACAAACTCATTAAACATTGACAGTCTCATAGAATGATTCATTATGAAATGCTTTATTATAGAAACATTTCCAACAATATCAGAAATCCAACTACATTCCTCATATGTTATTTGATTAATCTCATTATATTCCTACAATACATCATTTCATTGTGAACTAATCACTTGCACTCTCTGGACACGCAACTATAGTCCAAGACTTGAACCTTTTTTATGAAAATGTGTACAAAAAAACACTGAAAAAAAAAGTAAGACAATTGATTTTCTTCTCACTTTTTGGTTTTAAAATCTGCATCATAGTATCATATTACTCAGTAATTAATTCATTATTTAAAATATATTACATTTTAAAATATTATTTACAAAACAAGTGTTAAAATTAAAAAAAAATATATTAAGAGATGCATTTTTATCCCTTCGTGTTTTGTGTTTCTATCTCATCAAAGGTGTAAATTTAAATTATCGGGATTAGTGCTACACTGTTACGTGTGGTGACTTATTAAAATTGTGGTGATTTTTTAAAAGAAAAAATAACTTTATTGAATAGACCGGTGGTGGACCACTGGACCGAGAAAGAGTGCCAAAAGCCTCAAACAAACACACGTTTATTAAAAAGAAAGAGTGCTAAACAAATATTAGTGGAAAGAGATAAATCACAAGGAAAGGGGTAGTGAGAAGCTTTGGAACCGGAGAAGCTTACTTGTGAGACAACGAACCACAACTGAGAAGCTTTGGTGGTAGTGAGAAGCTTTCGCCTTCTCTTCGCTTTGGACCAGTGGAAAGGAGTGCTAGTGGACTGGACAACTGACACGGTTCGTAACAGCGAAGCCTCTTTGTTGAAGCGTTGGCACGGCCGCGAACACAGTGGAAGCGCTAGTGAACCAGACACTAGACACTGGGTAAGCGAAAATGCTTGTTTAATTTTAGGGTTTAAGTTTTATTAATTTTTTTTATGTTTTTTACAAAAATGTCCTTTGAACGTGTCCGACACAGTCAAAGTCGTGTGTCAAAACCGGTCAACATGTTGGAGTTCTTGACCGCATGTCAAACACGATGTCGGCGCGTGTAGCCGTGTTGGAGCATGTCCGACATAATTTTCGTGTCCGTGCTTCACAGTCAATAATTACCAACATTTTGATAAGTAAATATCAATAGAAAACATTAAACTTCAGAAACGTGTTTTTTCTGGTCTTATGAATCCACCAGAACCCAGTTTAAATATGGGCTTTAATAAAACCATGACGATGTGATAAACTCGAGTCATTTGGACATCTTTTTACTTCACCTACTAAAGAAGACCTTTGGTCTCGTCACAAAAATACAATTTCCATCTTCCTATCATTCAATATTTCTCTGCATGTCAGCACTTATGAGATAAAACATGGGTTTAAACGTCGAGCAACGAACTGATATGATTGGCCGCATTCAAAAGAATCCAAACTTTGAAATTAGGCATAGTGTTAGAGACATCAAAGAGTACAAGAGTTTAAACTTACAAGAATTAGTCATTAAAACCTTCATAATAGTCTTTAATGTTCCTAGATTAGCCAAACTTAGTGTTAGGTATTCTCTTAATGCAGCGTTGAATTTTAAGGTCATGTCCGAGGCAAAGATCACTTTAATGCACTGTGTATAGGAGTAAAACAGTTTCACACACATAAATAAATGGGAAATTATTTTTTTATAACACTTTTTATGATCATAGGAGAAATACGAAGATAAACACAAAAACAGAGAATGAAACAAATGTTAAATTACAGAAAGATAGTTTTATTTATTTATTTATAGAAAAACTGTCAATGGAAATTGTTATCACTCTTAAAGATGAAATACTTTAACAATTTCATTTAATTAATGTATATTTACATATATTTTATTATAATCTCAATTATTGACTAATCAATTTAAAACGTGTATCTCTCACTTTAAAATATAGTCAAATTTATCTGCACTCATTTGATAAGACAGTTCGTTTTCTGTTCGAAGAGCCGCAGTTTGAGATGGTGATCAATCAACATACTAATAAACAACACTATCTCTATTCTCTAATTCGGTGTACCAATTCCAGAGAAGAATTGAAACAGGTCAGGAATTCATCTTCAAGCTATGTACAATTTATCCAAATCCAACTAGAGCTATGAATGACAATATGATCCCCTCATACTGATATAACTTAGAATGGTGTCACACATGACAACTGGTACATTTGCTGCAAATAGATTAGATTATTAACTATTCAGCAATATGATCCCCTCGGTTCGGCATAGCAATCCCTCTTAAGTTAACTGCAACAATTAAGGGATAATAATAATAATAATAATAATAATAATAATAATAATAATAATAATAATAAACAACTAATTCATACACCACAAGGCTAATGCAATTCGAATCTACCTTAACCTAGTCATCCCTCTCTCCCTCACTCATTCATTCACTGTCACTATTATTGTTATGATTGCTGTTGTTATTGTTGGTGGTGCCATAGTGATTGTTGCTAGGGTTACCACCTTTCCTTCCAAGTTTGAGCTGCGAAATCTCTAACTGCGTCTTCATGAAAAACTGCATTCTCTGCAACTCCAAATCCTTTGCGAATTTCATCCTCTGCTTCTCCATCTCCACCACCTGCTGCAGCTTCGAACTCTCCGCTTGTTCATACGCCTCGCCGAATTTCAGAATCGCCTGCGTCAGTTCCCTCACCGCGCTTCCCCAACCCTTCGCCTTCCGTCTTTCTCCGATTCCTTTCGTAGTGTTTGAACTCATCAACCGCGGCCTCTTCCTCTCGAAACTCTCCGGCGGAAAACTGTCGCTCGACGCCGGCGACGGCGCGTCTCGCTCCTCCGAATCGGACTCCACCGGAGGACCGCGGCGCCGGAACTGAATCTTCTGGTTCTTAAACGGAACCAGTTGTCGCTGTTTATGAGGATTGTTAAACTGATTCGCGCCGCCGCGAACGCCGACCGGAATTCCTAACGGAACTTTCTGCGGTTGTAAATTAGTGTTTCCGGCAGCGCTGGTGCCGGAGGCACCGCCAACGCCGGGGATCTTGGCGCTTGGACCGATTAATTGTTCCAGTCGGTCGTAGAACGGCCACTTGCTGGTGGCGCCGGTGGCGATCTTCGCCTTCTCCGATTTGTACTTCTTCTTAACGGTGTCGATCCGGTTTTTGCACTGGATATCGGTCTTCGGCGCCTTCGTGTAATCCTCTCTGACGCTCACGATATCCGCCACCTCCTTCCAGTGCTTCTGCTTCAGATTTCCTCTGCTCAGTTCCAGATACCTTTCTCCCCACGCGTCTATCAGCACCGCCGTCGCGCCTTCGCTCCAGCAATCCTCCCTCCCGCCGCCGCCTCCTCCTCCGCCGTTTCCCTTCGCCAGCTGCTGAATCGGAAGCGCTAATGCCAGACTATTCGGCGGTGGTGACGGCGCCTGAGGCGCCGGAGCCGCGACCGTAACCGTTATCCGACCGTTCGCTCTCGGCGACGACGGAGGGGATCCGCTCGCAGGCGACGGATGCGACTGGATCTCGTCGTCGTCGTCCATATCCTCCTCCCCGCCGATCTACCGTAGAGAGAGAAACAGAGTAGTTAGAGAGAGAGAAAGAGAAAAACGAAGCTAGGGTTTTATTTAATTTAATTTTAATTTTAATTTTGGCCGGCGAGAATATATCGACGCCTTTTCGTGCATTGTTCGTTTTTATTTAAAACAAATTTCGGAGAAAATTGGCTTCGAACCTTTTTTCGGGTTTCGTTTGACGGAAGAGGGTGAGTTGACGGTGACCGTCGACACGTGGGGAGAAGGCAGAGGAAGGGTGGATGACGTGGCGGAATGTGATTGGAGGGTGGTGACACTCCGTCACCGGCTCAGTTGGTGGACCTTTCTCTGTTATTGTCTGGTGTCACTGGTTCTTGAGTTTGACGATAAACACAACACTAACCTGCTTCCGTGGTCTCCGGCGATATACCCAATTTACCCTCTTCATTTATTAATTTCCCTTTTTAGGAATCATATTATTCTTCTTTTTAAAACAAAATTCATTTAATTCTGAAATTTTGTGGACGGAAGGAAAATCCATAATTATGGAACGTTTTTAACCTGACATTCTAAATAAAAATTTAGGTGTATTTGATCTAAGAACTCGTTAGGATCATAACAAATTTTATAGAGATAATTACCAACTACTCATGTACAAATATTACTAAAAATCAAAATCACATTTTTTTAGATATGAACTGGTTACTTATCAACCGCACAATCTTTGTTGGTTTTTTTAACTTGTCAATTGTTAATTAAATTGAATTTTTTTAATTCTATTTTTAAGAATTGGAGGGGAAAGAGAAGAAAGAGAAGAAAATTGTAGCTAGTTGAAGAAAAGATGACGTAGGAAAAGCGGTAAGGGTAACTCGTAAGATAACAGCTTTTAATGCTGTTTAGAGGCGTGACGTCAAGTTGTTTCTCGTTAAGTAATTTGTATCGTAGGTGTGTCTAAGCCTAACTATGGTGTAGAGTAATCAACAACAACAAAAAGAAAAGTATGTAGAGTGGTGTCTGCACCTCTTTTTTCTTCCCAATCCTCATCTCAATTGAAAATGGTATGATTCTTTTTCTTCTTCTTTTTTGTAATAAAATGGTATGGATTCATCCAAATTCCAAATGGAAGAGACTGGTTGAATTGAAATGTCTAATGAATATTGGAATCAGGTTGGTTGAGCTGATAATTTAGTTTCATAGAGTAAATCTCACTCTATATAAAAAAATATTGTAAATATTTTTTGGTGAATTTTTTTTGTGAATTCCATTGTAAATATTTTGAAATCAAGCAAGTTAATTTGAGAAATTGAAATTTGTTCCATTTTTTTTTTGAGAAAATGATATGATTGAACGAGGATAAAAGTTATCTTATCTAATTCTATTATTAGGATAATTAACAACTAGGGGAAGCAACTCTTTAATTTTTTTAAATAATAAAAATATAGAAGTTAAATACAAGTTAATAAAAAAAGACACAAAACAAATAATACAAAAATAGTGGAAAACTAATGAAAGTTAAAAGAAAAATTTGAAATTTAAGAAATGGTTTAAGGATAAAATTGTTCAAAGAAATGTACATAGCGGATAATTATTTTTATTAATAGTTATAGATATTATATTGACAT
>PYAF01001402.1:516964-552489 GCA_007407185.1 Glycine tomentella | reverse complement strand
CTTTTTTATACATTGTTACTTTTTTGGTACCTACTAGTGTCTTAAAATGTTATGCAATGATTTTACATAGTTTCTAATTGCAAACTATTATGTATGATAAATTGTTGACTTTGACAATAATTATATATCTTAGTCATATATCAATGATCCTTTGTGAATCAATGATAATATACAATAGTTTTACAATATTAGTGTATAGCCATTATTAAACCCTAATTAAAGTTAACTAAATTATTTTTATTATTCTTGATTAATTGATTATTTGTTTTTTATTCAAAGGACCTAAGATAATGTTGTTAACACTTGGAGAGGAAAAAATAAGTGTTAAGAACTTAAGATACTTGCCCACCAAAAGAAAAAAACTTAAATACTTCTATTCGCTTAAATAATTTCATCAAACTTGACTCAAATTAATTTGGATTACTGTGACTTTTCGGATAATAAAGGAATAAAATGAAAAAATAGGAGTTCAAAATAATTGGAATACTAAGTTTGGTTTGTCTTGTCACATTGACATTGTGTTGATCAGTTCCAAAGCAGACAAATCAGAAGCACCGGCATGCACCATGAAAACACCAATAAAGGAAATTTCTTGGTTTTTTAGTATTTAGAGTAGTTATATAAAGCATTATGGCCTGGCTAATTCAATCATCAATACCCCATCTGTAAAAGACACATTTTCTGGTGCACTCCGCCTAATTTATGGCTCCGCAAAACAATTTTCCTTTGGAGTCATCGATTCTAACTCAAGCTATTAGCTGTTGGAGCTAAATTGTTATATATATTCTCAATGGTATGAACCATATAACATCTGCATTAGAATATAGCCAAAAAGGTTCTTGCCTCTTTAGAGTTACATTTTTTCTAGTTTAGTGCTTTCCCAAATAAGTCATGGCTTCTGTTCTGTCCACTTCGTCTATTTCATTGGCTACTCTCTGCTTCAATTCTGGGGCCAGAAGAACAACCACTCACCAAATTAAGAACCAATCCATAATGGTAAGACAAACATTTACTTAGCAAAAACAAGTTTCTATCTTGCAGGGGCAAGTTGTCTTAAAGTTTGAGTTCTGAATATGCAAATGTCTCAAAAATTTGAAGGGAGAGTTGTCACTCATAATGATCCATTCCAATTTGATTAGAATTGATCACGAAAAATATATGTGGTCTTGTAGGAAAGAATTTTTTTTTTTATCATAAGTGGTTCATATCATTTGTTTCCTTATGTAGGGAAGCTCTATGTTTGGTGAGCTAAAACTTGTGAATAAAGTCCAGTTAAAAAGGGCAAAAACGTCATTTGCACTCTCTGGTGGCATTGACACTATAATCTCTTGTTCCACGGTAATAATTTCACTCATTTTATGATATTAAATACTTCTTTCCAATGTCTCTTGTTGGCTTCTTTAATTAATGTGTTCCATTTATTGGCTGAAGGCTGAACTAGAAACTCTGCAAATTGTACAAAGCACAATTGCGAAGCAGTTTTCTATTGATGAAGCCACTTTGACTCCCAAACTAAATTTTCAGATTTGGGTGCGGATTCTCTTGACACTGTGAGGCCTCAAATTCAAACATTACTTTATAGTTGTATCTCATGTATGATATAAAAGAAGTATTAATCTATGCATAAAGTGCATTGTCATTTATGTTTTGGTCTGCTTGTATTTGAACAGGTTGAAATCATGATGGCTTTGGAAGAGAAATTTGACATTTCCATTGTAGAGGGTGGAGCTGAGAACATCTCCACCGTTCAAGATGCTGCTGATCTGATTGAGAAGGTGAAGAATGCTTCAACCTAAGCCAAGCTGCGTGCAAATCATAGCTTTCATCATTATCCTTTTTAGATTTTGACAAAAAATGATTTAATAGAATGCTTAATTTCTAGTGGGTTGTCACATCTCCACATTTACTTCTTAGTTTCCTCGAATAAAAGTAGCTAGCTCTTTAGTCTTTTGAATTGAAAAGATTGATTGCTTGAGGCCATGAATTTTCATTTAACAGTTACCTATTTGAGTTTATAGCTTATACATGCTCAACCTTTGGAGTGTCAAGTATGTATGCATGAAGATATTTCGCTGAAATTTCTCATGAAATGAAACATTACATAGGTCCCAAATAGAAAGATAAAATATGGAAGAATAGCCTTTAATCCAAAGTAGTTATATTGTGAGTTTGTAACATAAAGCACTAAGTAAGCACCAGAGGACTAACAAAAGCAGAAACTAACAAATATAATAACTACTTTCAAGCTTCATTGATTTCAACTGATTATAGAGATTTCAGAGTACAGAATTCATATTTACAACAGCCAAAAATCTCAGAAAAGGAAAAACAAGTTAAAACCATATATACAAATATACAGAAGCAGGATTTCTAGTCCTTTACATCCTCAGAATTCCATGAAGCATTGGCTCAATCTCTGAAAAGACCCTGCATCATCCGAGCCATTTTATTGGTAGGTACTCATATTTACATATATTATATAATAATAATAGTAATAATAATAATAATAATAATATACATTATAATAAGGTGCCATGCATATTATGATATGATTTGATGATTCCCTTTTGGAAATTGGAATCTGTGTTGCTGTATGTACAAAAATTAAACGTAATCCCTCTGCTCTGCCTCTGCCCGAATGATATTCAAATTTCAAAGCCAAAATATCTCATTTACCCTCTCAACAACGATCCAAAGCACTCATAATCACCCTGCAGACCATAAAACAAGAAGAAAAGTTAGACACAAAAAAAATGGGCATGTAAATGCAAAGGGCATATGTGTCATCTCAAAGGGTGTAGAAATTAAAATAAAAATAAAATTAGAGAACCAATCGTAAATAGTCGGACTTCTATTCTCGGCACTCTCCACTGTTGACGATTTTCTCCTCATGAGCTTCTTGAATTCACCGCCTGGTGCCTCCGCTGCAAATTATTTTGTTCTTTGGTTAAAAAATTGCCACAAAAACTTTAATAATGACTTTTTTTCATGGTATGATATCATAACTATTTTACTAAAAGTAAATTCTTAAAAGTTACGTTAATGAAATACACACTATTTTAATAACTATTTTGTTCTTGTAAATACTAAACTAGTTGATAAAAAATACACACTCCCTTGCTTTTAATGATGTTATCCAATAAGAAGAATTAAAGTTTTTATCTTGACAAATAAACATTTAATTTAAAAATTATTGAGATAAAACTCTAATTTCGATCATATTTTTATTTTATTTTCTTTGCATCTCTCTTCTTTTTTCTTCCATTGCATCTCTTTCTTTTTATCACTTTTTTTTTTGTCTTTTTCTTTCTTCTTTGTATTTCTCTCTTCTCTCAGCCTCAATTCACTTTTAATGGAGACAGATTGTCAATCTTTTATATATATATATATATATATATATATATATATATATATATATATATATATAAAAGATTGTGTTAGTGTTTGTGTTTCGTTTAAAATGGTCATAAAAAGGTTCAGTTTCTTTGTCTTTTGTCCGTTCATGCAAACAAAGCCTAATACAAACAAGAAGAAAAGAAAAGAAACTTTCTGAGAAGACAAGCACCAATATTATATATATATATATATATATATAGAGAGAGAGAGAGAGAGAGAGAGAGAGAGAGAGAAGTGTTACGAGTCAAGGGGGTGCGAGGGGTGGTAGGCGCAGAAGGAGAAGAAGGAGCAGAGGTGGTGGTGGTGGTTCCGGAACCAGACTGGGAGCGAACAATGGTGATGCGGCGACTTATCGGAACATGCTCTGCCACCGTTGACCGGACGGAGCTTCCGCCGGAGAACGAGTTGTACTTTCGGAGCTTTCCCAGACCCGTTTCCGGTGCTGGACCCGCCAACGTTTCGTCCCATAGCTTGTGAAGAAAACCCATGATCATATATATCTTTTCATACAAATATTTATATGCGTTGTTTACTTCTCTTGTTATAACTTACAACCCACAGATCAAAGATCAAGGGAACGAAACGACCGAGAAAACAATAAACAAATTAAGTTTTTCTTTTTTCTTTTTCTTTTTAGTGTGCGTTTGGCAAGAGTGTGAGGGTACTTATAATGAGAAACAGGACACAGAAGGATGAGGACGAGGACTTAATAGGTTTAATTAGAATTAATTAATTAATCAATTAATTATTGACAGCTATATATGTTGTTGTGTAAACTTAGCTCCGGCTAACACGGCTTTCTTTTCAGCCATCAAAATATATACCCGTTGCTATGTTGGCTCAGGCTAATTTTGTACATTGCAAATTAATCTATAATCCCAAATATGCATTTATATATATTTGATGACTTGTGTTTTCTGTCTGATCTTTTTTCCTTTTTTTGTGAATAATTGATGAATTGTGTTCATATTATTGACATTATAATAAAGCTCTTGAGAGACGTGTAGCATATATACGTTAGTTTTTGACTTTATCATATGCATTTGGGGTGAAGAAATAAATTAAATAGAATATATGCTATGGTTTGAAAGAGAAATTGAAAGGAATGGACTTGGAAATTGCGACAAGAATTTTCATAATAAGGATTAATTAATAACTTAAAAACAAATAGTGAAATTAATTCAATAGTGTTAAGCACTGAGTAAAAGATTCAATCCATATAACTCAATTGATAATATGTGTTAAATTTGTGAAAAATAATCTATATTTAATTTTTGTATAATATATTTTTGGAAAAGAGAAAAAAAATTAAATAAATGTCTAAATTTCGAATAAAATATTAGTTTTGTAATGGATACAAAAGATTTGTGAAATATCAAAATAATTGGAAGAAGTGAGCCGAAGAAGAGAACTAGCCTATCTAGCCGCCAAAAATTAGATCCAAAATAATTGGAAGAAGGCAGTAAAAATATTAAATTAAGAAAACTGAGTCAAGTGAAGTACCAAGAAAGTAGAAACAGATGGGGCCCGATTAATTTTCAACTGACCATTTGAGTTACACCTACACGTCAATCGGATAAGTTCCCACGAAATGTGAGTGAGATTACTCAATCCTACCTTCGCACCATAATCTTATCATATCCTCAAACAATTCCTAAATATTATGTACTTGTCACTTTGAATAGATAAACTCGATCGTAAAGTGTTAAATTTAATGAATAAATAATAATATACACTTATAGTATAAAAGTTTTGTTAGGAGTGTTATCTACTCATCATTAATTGATATTTATGTGTGTTTGTAAACTATTAGAATAAGAAAAGTGCTAGCAATATACTATATCTTAAAGAGAATTCTCCTATTTTTCTTATAATAATTATTTAAAATTATTCTTGTTTATATATAAAAACTTAAATGCGTATTAAACTATTAATACCTTACCTTGTATTCATGTTTACAATTACAGCGTTATAGTTGTCATATATTAATTCGAGATTCCTTAACGATCTCATCATAGATGGCCACGTGTTAAATTTTCATTATCTAGTGCCTTTGATTTTGTAAGCGAAGGCTTTTCATGGACACCTAGATTGTTGATTTCTCGCATAAGAAAGTTTTATTAGGTCATTATTTTGACTTTAGAACTTTGTATAAAACAATCAGAACCAGATCGATCTACCCTTGTTGTTTTTGGTTGTTGTTATCTGGTATTGGCCTATTGGATCTGTTGTTAACATCAGAATACAGTAAACTAATGTCTGGAGTCACTTCCGGCTTTACTTGTAAATGTCTCCCCATCTTAAAGGACCCCACATAAGCCTTTTATTATATTTTCTGTGTCTATGACAATGAATGGACCCATAATACTATTAGTATAATACTATACCGTAACATTTCAGGTCGTTGCTTCCTCCAATGAGGTGGTACATCAATTAGGTAATACATGATCGTGAAAGCCACAATAATCTATTATTGTCAATGTTATAGTAGCTTCTTTTACACTTCTCTTCTTCCAAACCAGTTTCAATCTGTTTCCCTGGATTTATATCGGTAGAAATTACAAGTATTTTTTTATGAGAGGGGTAACCCAACTAAAATAATGATAGGATTGATATGAGAAACAAAATTCTCTTCAAATATTTAATGTCATTATATATCATGAATTCAAAATTATATGTTAAATACGATGAAGATTGAATGGATAATAGACTTTCAAATGCTTTAGAGAAAGAAAAAAATAGCAAGTTTAAGTTCAATTATTTTAAATAAATAATAGTTTTTTTAATTTTATTAAATTTAAGGAATAAAAAATATTTTTAAATAGTCATCATCAAATTAACGCACTTAATTACTGGTTTTGGAATCGAAAACCATTTAATAAGCCTAACTTTCTTATTTTCTTTCTTTTTATATATGAAGAATTGTGTTGCAGTATATCAAAATTAAATCTTTTATATTATATTATATATATATATATATATATATATATCAAAGGCAGATTTACCCACAAAGTAAATTTTTGCTTAAATATATTAAATAAATATTTTTTTTGCCTCATAAGATAATTATTTTAAAAAATGAATGTAAAAAGTTATACAAAATAAAAGAAAAAAATAGTACTAATTTTATTTTTTTAATTTTTATTATTTTCAATTTCTCTAATATCCTTCTAAATGAAATTTATATTATTTTTTGTCTCATAAAATATTAAACTATTATTTTGCCCAGATTATTTTTTTAAAATCCACCACTATATATACAAGACTCAACAGATGGTTTGGAGACCTCCACTAGAGAGGATCTAGAAAATCAACTTTGATGCGTCAGTGAGAAGGAACATAGCTACAAGACTTGAGATTTGTCTGCGTAAGGTTTTTCTAGAAACGATTTTATATTAGAAGAAGAAAATAAAAAAATAAATTTTTCGATAAGTTAAAATGAGTTAACTAATTAATTACTAGCTAATTCTTATTCTCATCTTTTATTAAAGAAGTTAGATGAAAAAAAATTTACAAATTAATTAATAATTAACTAATGAAAAATTAATTTTAACTTATGAAAAAATTATTAATTTACAGGGGTGAAGTATGAAACTGATTGCCTGGAATTAATTGAACCTGATCGAGAGAAAGTTATTCCATTGCTTGGTAGATGACTGTCGAAGCTTTTCGAATCCTACAGGGGTCGAGATTTTCCTTCACAAAAAGAGAGGGAAACATTGCGGTGCATGAAAAACCTTCATTTACAAAATAACCATAAGCATAACTAATAAATAATTACATTACAACTGATTATTGTCTTTAAAAACTGGTTATAGTTATAAATACAAGTTATTCTTAATTATGGTTATTTTTCAAAACTGGTTTTTTAGCAGCCCTGGACTCTACGTAAGAAAGTCCTCAATGTGTAAACCAGTCACCTCGTTGGTCTAGAGAACACGATTCCATGGCTTTATGTAAGAAAGTCCTTAATGTAGTAGAAAAGCCTGATGAGCTGTCAATGGTGGTTTCCTCGGTGCTCTCCCAAAGGGAAATATTGATGCAGGAAACAAACTGGACTGGTTTTTCTTCCAAAAGAAAGATTTTTGAGTTCGATCGAGTACAACTTTGGTGGCAACATTTGTGATATGGTGTTTATGTTCGTAAACGGACACAACATGGGTACTTATTTCAAGTCTACCTACAACCACAAGAGTTATGTTGCTAGTGATGTCTTTTTGATTTATTCTTTGTCTGCTGTCTTTATTTCATCCATTTTGCAAAAAGAAAACTCTCAAACCTTAAACCTGTCAACCTCGTGGTCTATAGAGCATGACTCCATGGTTCTACGTAAGAAAGTCCTCAATGTAGCATAAAAGCCCGAGGTGGCAAGGGGGTGTCCTCCGTGCTCTCCCAAAGGGAAATGCAGGAAACAAAGTGCCCGGATTTTTCTTCCAGAAGGATTTTTTTATTTTTTATTTTTTATAGTTTGAGTAGAACTTTGGTGGCAACATTTGTGATATGTTGTTTATGTCCGTAAATGGACACGTCATGGATATTTATTTCAAGTATCCCTACAACCACAAGAGTTCTGCTATTGGCGATGTCTTCCTAATTTGTTTTTTTTTTCCTGCTTTCTTTATTTCATCCTATACCAAAAAACCTCTTAAACCTTAAACCCATCAACGTCGTTGGTCTAGAGATCACGAATTTATGGCTCTTTGTAAGAAAGTCCTCAATGTATAAACTCGTCAACCTCGTTGGTCTAGAGAGGACGACTTCGTTTTTGTGTCGTGAACCATAGGGCCAGGAACATGTGAAGAGGGTGAAGCTAGGAGGTGCAAGCATCTCATACTCTGGCTAGACTATGCCCATAGGGTGAGAATATTGCTAGTTAAGTTGCTTTTGTGTTAAATTGTGAATTTTATACCTTAAAATATATCGTACATGTTTTCTTCTTTGACGGAAAGGTTAGCATGATATCTTGTTATGGTTGTTTTTAATTTGGTTTTTGTTATGTTTCTAATGTTGCTTTTCACAATAACATACATCTTGCTGCAGATTTTTCTAACATATGTAGGAAAAAAGGGTAAAAGAAGGTTGTCTTCTCCATATGACTAAAATGTAACTTTTTACTTTTTTAAAATTAAAATCAATTAAAACAAAAAATAAAAAAATCTTTGAAGGACTACATTAATAAAAATGCTATTTTGTACATACCAAAATGTTATTTAAATCATTTTTTATTATTAATTGAAATTTATTGAAAATTATCAATTCTTTATGTCTTATTCTATACTTAAATCAATAGTATTCATAAATTATTGTTTTAATATATTTTAATTTTCATAAAAAATAAAAGATGTATTTAAAAAGATATGTTAAAAAATTTGATTTAGCCATCCTAACATGATAGATACATGTTAACACAAATCTTTTTAATTTTGGTCACTTAAAACTTATTTGTTTTGACCCATATAGCCACGTACAAGTTTTGAGCGCGATTGTAGTGTTTTCACGACGACAAATTCCCATCATTTCACTTTCACTCTGGCTCAGATGATTTTGCCGGTAGAGAACCCGAGCCTGGTTCCACTTGCTCTTGATGTGGCTGAAAAGTTCTGGGTTACATGGTCGATTTTCACCATCCTTTCTACAGGCATAAAATTTAAACGAACATAAACAAAGAATAGGGCAACACAATTACCTAACCTATGAGTTCCCTTACTAGGTGAAAGGCCAAAACTTCAACATGATTTTTTACATCGATAAAAGGGAATATATTGGAATACCGGTTCTACCCCACCTTCCAACAACCCGGAGTGGCTCACCCCATGAGTTCTTCAAAGACCTTATTCATAAAGATTGTCGTCAAGTCTGTTGAGCACTACTCTTCCTGTATTTTGTGTGTTTGGGGTTTAATTTACACTTTTTTTGTGTCACGAACCATAGGACCAGGAAAATGTAAAGAGGATGAAGCTAGGAGATGCAAGCGTCTCATACTCTGGTGAGACGAATGTGACCACGAGGGTGGGAATATTATATATTAGTGAAGTTGTTGTGTGTGTTCAATTGTGAATTCTGACTTTGAAATATATGGGACTTACTTTTTTCTTTGATTGAATTGTTGCTTTTGACAGTATAACATATAATAAACATCTTTCTTCTAGGAAGACCAAAATTCTCTTAAATTTTTAACATATGTAGCAAAAATAGGGTAAAAGAGAGTTGTCTTCTCTATCTGACTAAAGGGTAACTTTTTTTTTTTTTTTTGTAAGTCAATTAAAACAAAAAGTAAATAAATTTTTAAAGGACTGAAAAAAACATGTTATTTTGTACGGACCAAAATGGTATTTAAGCAATTTTACTATTAGTAATTGAAATTTAGTGAAAATTATAAAATTATTTGTCTTATTCTGTACTTAAGCCAATGTTATTCATAATTTATAAATTTTAATAAATTTTAATTTTATAAAAAATAAAAGACGTATTAATTTTTTTTGTTAAGGAATGTGATTTAACAATCCTAACATGGTAGATACATGCTAACAAAAATCTCTTTAGTTTTGGGGAAGAAGGCGGTCCAAGTCGTTAAGCTTGACAACAAATTTGAGATTGATTTTTGTTTGAGGGTTTTGAGTCGTATCTCAAGGGTCGAGTTTTTCAAGGCTCATGTGAAGGTTTCCAATGGAGGCCTCATCAACCTCATCACACCACAACAATCCTATGACTGGGATGTTGAGGAGGTTAAACAAAATGTCCACCATCTCTTTGTTGGCCTCCATGTAAAGTACGTGGTCGCTCATTTGGTTTATTATCGGGTTGAGGGTGTGGTGATCGTCGAGGAGGCCAACATGATCAAACAAAGTGCTTAAAATTAATTCTTGATCAAATCATTTTTGCATGATGTAACCTCCTTTGTTGCTGCTATTTATCAGCTTTAAATAATATCCAGCAATTTAATTGTAAAAAAAAATAAATCAATCTTATCCTAAACTGTCAATGAACCGCTTATAATAAAACAATTAATTTGTTAGTAACGATATACCAACTAAAAATATTAAAAAAAAACATTAATTATGATTTAATTGGGAAATTATATTTATATCAAACGACTTTTGAATTTTATGTGGATAATCTTTATGCGGCAAAACAAGAAATGGAATTTTATTAGTCAGCTAAATTAACTTATGAAAAAAATATCTTTAAAATGTTATTTTAACACACTATTAATTATAGTAAAAAAATTATACTATCAACTAATAAAATGATACTTTTAATATAGATTTTTCAGTAATTATTATAAAGTTATAACAATTCAAGATTGGTAGTAAAAAAAAATTATATTATTGCAGTAAAAAAATTTATATTATTAAATATTCTAATTAGATTTATATTTTTAAATTAGTAAATATTGAGGTATGGTTGACAATACTTGTGCGACCTATTTGATTAGTTCATTTTAACCCTTCTTTTAGACAAGTTAGACTAGGAGTATTCAACTTGTCAACCCATTTGGACTGCCAATTTTAACCTTAAAAAAGGGGTTGTAGCTGGGCAAGAGGGCCAACCTTTTTTTATTAAAAATAAAACAAGGTTAAAAAAAATTAATTTAAGGTTTTGAACAAAAGTTATGTTGTGTTTAGAACTTATTCCGATATAGATTTCCTAGGGTGTAAGGTTGTCTATCGAGAGCATGTAAGTGTATATGATTTGCCTTGCTCATGGTTCTTAATGTGGCTTATATAGAGGTTTTGCAAGAGATAATCCTATAATATCCAATTCCTAAGATTAAGGAAATAAAATATGATTAAGAAATGGTGAGATTTGATTGTTATATTTTTAGATGTGTTTAGATATGTAACCGTTCACAACAAGATATGAAGATATGATTATTTAAGATATGAAAAATCTTTATGGTATGAAGGACATAAGTGATGGATATTGATCTTAACAACCTTAGATATGAGGGTTAGGTCGATAGGGATATGATGGATCCTTGGTTTAGAGTTTAACTAAGACTGACAAAAGGGTATAGGGTCCCTCAAGGCTTAATTACACATTGCAAAAAGGTTAAAAGGTGTCCGCACTAGATCTGGCATTGAAAGGTACACAATCTCTAATGCTCAAATACGCAATGCGAAGGGGTTAAAATGTGTCCACACCCACTTAAGGGTACATAACAAGAAATTTTAGATTATAACATGGTTGATGAAAAAGATGTGCTTCTCTTAATGTTTTGACTATTATGTGAATTAGGGGTGTTTATGCATACGAATCATTTGAGAATTCGAATTGTTTGGGTTGAATAATTTATGTATTTGGATTAAAATTGAATTGAACCAATCAAAATCGTAATAAAAATATAAAATTTATTATTTATTTATATATATGTGTATATATTAAAATTTTAAAATTAAAAAAATATTTTGACAATAAAAAAAGGTGTAGTATTGTAAATGTCTGGACCGAATGAATGGCCAACCTATAATCATCTTATCTTGTTGATGTGAATGTGTGATACTATAAATGTTACTGTTTAAGGTTTCTTTTCTTTTGCACTTATGTGTTCTCTCTCATCTCATTTCTTTCTCTGTGCTTCATCCGCTTATGTTCTCTCTCATCTCATTCTCCTTGGTTCTGTACCAACTCCTTCTCTGTTCTCTCTCGTCTCATCTCATCAGATCGATCAAACATCAGATTTTTCTCTATGCTTTCTTTTTCTTTTCCGAAACTCTTTAATTTCTTGTGATTATTCTGATTTGTATTCATTGGAATTTTGATGGAAACAAGGATCGAAAGAAAAGAAATAACCTTCATTGTTGAGTGTTGACTAGAATTTTTGTTGTTGTGTTTGATTTATTATTTTCTTTTTCTTGTTTGCTTTAGAATTAAACTAATCTTTGGTAAAATCTTAAGAGAGTAAAATGTGTCTATTTGGATTAAAGATTGAGAGAATTAATTTCAAAGTGAGGAATATAGTCAGGGGCCTGATTTTTTTCTCTGGTTGGTTGATATATTCTTTGAGAGTTTGATTTAAATGATGTCTTTTGTTTTTTTTTTGTTCTTTTAACATTCTTTGAAAGTTTGATTTAGATGATGTTTTTTTTTCTTTTGTTCTTTTAACATTAAAGTTATTTAAAAATCAGTGCTCAACAAGGCCAAAATAATGTTATTACTTTTTTTTTGTTAATGATTGAAATAATGTCATTTTATCATAAAAGGAAAAACATTATATTTGTATAAAATATCAATTAATTTTTGGGCTAATGGGGTTCTGTTTAAATTTTTAGAGTTGTTTGGTTTGACTTTAAATATTACTAATATTGGATCTCCAAGTATTAAAATTGCAAGTGCTAAAATTCTTAATGTAGTACTTTCAGGTGTATTGTTATTTGTTTCACTTTTTTTTTTCATATTTTGTTTACCTATGTTTATAATATTAATGAATCATATTTTATTCATTTGTTTGTGTTAGCAAATCTAGTTGTACCAAATTTGGTTATAGCAAAGCTTATTGTAAAAAATTAATTTGTAAGAAATAGTTGTGATTCATACTATTATAGTAAATCTTGTTCAAGAATATTTTGTTTTAATTTATATTATAAGTCTATTTTAGAACATTATGTCCATGGTATTAAATGAATCAATTTTATTATTCTCATACATTTGATAATATTGTGTTAATTGTATTGAATATTTGAAAGAATCATGATATAAAATTGTAGTTCTAAGAAAAAAAATTTAAATGAGTAACCCGTTGATCCGAACCGAACCGTTTATGAACGAGTTGAATTAGGTTGGATTTCATTTTTTTTCTTCTGAAAACCAAATCGAACCGAACCAATCAAATTTGATTGGGTTGGATCCTAAATTTGGCCAAATTCAATCCAAACTGATCCGTGAACATCCCTAATGTGAATGGATAAAAGAAATAATAGCTAACAAAAAGTCTAAAACTATTATTTTTATAATTTATAATTTTTTTCTCTCTTTGATTTTCTTTTTTTTTAGTGAGCCAACTTGCTATCCTACTCATAGGTAGGCTTAAATTTTGTTGTTGTTACTTTGACTCATTTTAAACAATAGCATAATAGACTTACCGATTTTATCAATTCGAGGACATAGGAAAAAGGCTTCCTCCTCCCTTTTTGGGGCAACTTTCATAACAGTTTTTTTTTTTTCCTTGGATATGGGTTGCATAATCGGTAAATGTTTATTTTTTTATATTTTGGAATAGGTATTCCAAAAATGGTAATATTGGAATTTTGAAAATAATAAGACTAAAAGAGAAAGGGGGTGTAGGCTGAGATTGTTACGGTGCAAGAAGCACATGCCCTATAATTTAACTGAGTACCTTTTTCATTGTTGGGTCTATCTTCTAACTGAGAACTTGAAGAAACAATCAAAAGTCCACATCAAATATGAGCTATCTCAAGGCTTACAGTGCGTGGACTGTGTCACTATGTGCTAAGCTTGTGCCCTATTGTTGACGGGATGCCAATTTTTGAAGCACTTAAAATTGAAAAAATGTGACTCTTATTTTTAACATTAATGGAAAATAATACGGTAATATTGGTTTGTTATATTTAATAAAAATATTTAATATGACTTATCTTAAAACTTATGTGGACTAGTGAGTTAAAAAAAATCTAAAATATTAATTCACGAATAATTAAGAATAAAAACCTTTTCACCTTTATTGGTGAAAATAAAATATTTTAATAATTTTTTACTATAAATTTATTCAATATTTTCAAATTAATTGATAATCAATTTATTATTTTAAAGAAATTTAGGTACTAATCAAACATTTTATAAAATTTCCTAATAATCTTATTTCTTAGTAAAGTAGTTTAATTAGGAATAAAGTAATTCTTGATGCACCACTTTTGAAAGTTTAATAGCACTTTTGTTGATTTATCTACCAACTTTATTTTATTCATCTAATTCAATATTAATTATTATTATTATTATTTTATTTATTCCTTTATCTTTATAAAATTCTTAAATGTTTTACATACTCGTCATAAATAAAATAAAAATTATAGAAATCGTAATAAGAAGTTAAAAAATAATATAAATGAAAATAAAAACTACATTTCTTATTTAATGCTATCTTCTGAAATGGACACATAAAATTAACAAATGTAATATTTCCTGGGAAAGATTGAGAAACTTAGTGATAAACTTTGTCTTTCCTATAATTGTTGAAAAATAAAGCAAAAGTACACATTTCACTTAAAATTATTTTTTTAGTATTAAAAATTTAGGAAGAGGTAATGACGGTTCAATTCAAGATAGGAAAATCCTCTCAAAGTGAAGAATTGAACTTGTAACTTATCATATACAAGATCCTTTTTGTTCCACTCAACCAACCTCTTAGAATTACTTAAACTTATTCCAATCATATTAAATTGTCATAATACATGGTATTGAGTGACTAAACTTAAAAAGATATAATAATTTGTCTAAGAGAGAACATTTAATTCATTACGATCAAGCTTTTGCTTTTATATTGTAAAATAAGTTTATGCATCCAACTAAAAAATAATGAAATTTAAGATATTCATTCAAACTTCACTTATCACAACCCATCAGATTGTTTTAGTGATAGATGGACATGTTATAATTAATCATACAATCCCTTGTTTTTTTTATCATAACCATGTCAACGGCTGAGAGTCTAACTATTAGCAAAATCCTTATCAATCATAATTGAAATTCGATAACCAATGACTAAGGTTTGATCCTCAATTTAGGAATGAAGGCAACTTGAAATATCATTCTATCTTAAATGGACCGATCCAGTTAGAACAAAATTAGTTAGGTATCAAATATAATTTCTAAATATTTTCTTATTATATATATAAAAAATTCTTTGTCAATCTTAGTCTCAACGTGAATGACTTGTCTTTGACCATACAAGAGAAATCATTTAATTGAAGAATACACAAGTTGGCTTAAAAGTTACCTGACCGAAATTAAAAAATAAAAAACATTTTGAGTGATGTAAAGTAATGAAATGGGTCTATAAGTCTATTTATAAATGCATAAAGAGACAATAGTAATAGCAACCACTCCTGCTTGGTGGGGTCGATATTGTCCACCAATTTGGCACCACCAATCGATTTAGGTAGCATTCAACTTGCAGGTTGTGTCCGTACGGATGATTCTCTTTCATAAAGTGAGCCCTTTTGGTCTTTAAAACCGTGTTCCACTGCCACAACTAGGTGGTGATTTGTTAGTAGTTTTTTTATTGCAATACATCTTTAGTAGTTTTTTTATTGCAATACATCTTAATAGTGGTTTTGAAGGGGAAAAAAATTTCTTATTAAGTCTATGAGAGAATTATTATTTAGAAAAAAATAAAGAATTATTTCTCTTAGATAAAAAAAAACTTCACTAAAACATGGATTTTCCTTTTTGAAATCTTGATTCTGAAGTTAAAAAAATTGAACTCCCTCATTGGACACATCCAGAGCATTGCATTAAGTTTCAACTACCAAATACCAATCAACGAGAATGACAACACTCCAAGTTGTGGGTATCGCGGTTTTCCCTTTTTTGCTCAAATACTTGGAAAATATGCACACCCATCCAGATTCTATGTGAAGCACAAGTTACACAACTTGTGTAACAAAAGCCAGCCAATTATTGTGCATCAAGGACCCACAAATCACAACTCTGGCAATGAAAAATACTTGGCTACTTGCTAGGAATTGGGGTCCCAAAATGCTTTCAAACCCAAAAGTGAACTAGAAGTGTCTATCTGAATATCTGCTTTATTTTGAATGGACAATTTATTTGTACCCTGCTCCATGTGGGGTCTCTCTCCACGTGCTGTAGGTCCACTCCATTTATAGAATTAATATCCACCACCTGCCATTTTCCTTTGCTTAGATTCATCTTTTCATTAGTTCCATATGTTTTTATTAAGTGTGGAAAATATCTTTTAATACAATGCATTTCTACATCTATGAAACGGTGACTTGGTCAAACATCAAAGTGAATTAGTTTCGGTTGTGTTGTGTTATCCTCCTTATCCTTTCTTTCCCTTGTCTACTTTAGGATTAACAAGAAGAATATTCCTTTCAAATCGAAGTTAACATAAAGAACCGTGCCTAATTGGTTAATATTGCACTTTTGAACTGTGGCAATTTGCACAAATGAAAGAGGCTTAAATGGGTTTTCAATTGATTTCAATTTAAATCACTAGCATGATTGTACAATTGCAACCTTGGGAACAAGAGATTGAAGGTGCCGCTACCATAGATTTTGCATGGTGTGGCAGGAAGTTACAATGGCCTAGAACTAATTTTGTAAAAACTACGCTCTTCCTTAGTTCTTTCCTCCCCAAATTTTTAGTTGCATAAGGTCATTACTTTGTGGAAATTCCAGGGTATTGTCATTAGATCAAACACCATGGCCATAGAACATTTTTTGCTTTCTGCCATTTCTGTGTCTACTTCTACCTCCTCCTCCTAGAATTCCCCCCTTTCCCTTCTTTATATCTTGGAGTTGGTTCACCTGTCTTCACACCAAGATCAAGAAAATACCGAGTCAACTTAAAGCCGCATCATAATGCATGAAATATTACGTATGCCATGTAATGTAATGTCTGATGCACATATGAATAGGGACTTTCACAAAACACTTCATTACCAGCCAAAGAACCCGAGATAAATGACATTGTAGTATAAGCAGAAGATTAGAGGGAATCACTTACCACTTTCACATACCTCACACAGATTCCATTGTTTTTGTATCCTCACTCATTGGTAATGATAGTTTACATGACCGACCTTGATGACATGAACAACATAAAAGACACCACTGATTAAAAGACTCTAGTTAAAGATTCAACACGAATAAACTACCTTTTCCCTTAACCAATTTAACACTTTCTTGGCATATAGCTAAATACCCCGAACAGATCATGCAAAATCCTTTTTGAGTTTAATTTCTATATACTGTTAGTGTAACCTTTCACTTTTCATAATCATTATGTATATGCCATGGATGATATATGATATATTGAAAGAAAAATATGAAAAATACAGTATATACTAACCCCAAAACAGAAATTCTGGTAACTGGCATCAAAGACAGAAGAATTCTCTGCCTTCCCGAAATTCATCTCAGAGGAATTGCGTTTATTTGAACTAGAACTTTCACTATAAGTCATGTAAGCAGATGAAGTTGAGGAATCAGAAGAAGCAAGAGAAGGGCCTCCATCCAATCCAATATCCGCTTGAAACATGTCTTCAAAAAGCTGTTGCAACTCCTCAAAGCTCTCCTCTCCATTTTCCTGTTATTTTACGCATAAATTTATCAATTGTCTATGCCCCAATAAACTTTTTAACAAAGTGTTCACCGGAATATCAGACCTAGGATGTTCCTTTCAAAACTAGCAAACTGTATGGAACTCTAAGACCTATAGTTACAAATATTCCTAGAAGAATATGTGAAGAGTTAATTTTAATCGACCAATATGGAAAGCACGTTGTTATTCAAAGTTTGTGTTGTTTTGGAATGGTTCAACAAGAAACTTCAATAATAGCCTTCCAACTTTCATAGCATTTGGACCAACAACAAAATACGTAATTCGGCCCCAAATCTAAAAAGAAAAAGGTGGATTCATGAGTCATGATCCTGGAATGGTCCATTCAGGACAATAGAAAAACTATAAACTACATACTACACACTTACATAGTATTTGACAAAAGCAGACACTATGCTATGTCTAGCTTTATCTACTAAACTAATATATATATATATATATATATATATATAAACATCATTGTAACTGGCTTTTTCACCAAACAAATCTCTAACTAGATGACTCACATTTGATTTGGTCTGACTCATCATTGTTAACATTTCGTCCAAGAAGTCCCCCATGCCCTGCAAAAGGAAATTCATTGTATGATTAGGTCATCAAAGTTATTGGATCAAGAACACTCCTCCCTATGGTGGAAACAAGATCCAATTCCACCCCTCCAACCAAACACGATTAAATGAATTATTCCCCCCTTATTGAGTTCTTTAAGCAACTTGCCCATGTGAATTTGTACACACAAATTGACTTGACTTATAAGAAAGCTTGTGTCTTTGTGGCAATCCCAATGAATAGAGCCAAGCATTTGTAGGACAGATCGGATTCTTATTAATCCCTAGGAAGATACCTCTTTTCACATGAACTAGGGGGGAAAAAAAAAGACGGTGCAGAAAACAGAAACGTGACAAGACTGCATGACAACAATACCCCTGACCTGGATTTCCTACACTCATTCATTCACACAATCATGATTCATGAATCATTGCCATTGGATGAAAACCCGACTGTTCAAATCTCAGATGCATATTTTAAACATGGTTTAATAAAATCAAATGACTATTCTTATCTTCATTCACCTATTCTAATTAGAACTTAATATCTATGCACCATGACTAAAAAAACAATCAGAAATGATTTTTGGTTTATTTTTTGAATAATTATTATAAAAAAACAACAAACTTATCTTGCTTATAGATCATTTACACTGTCAATACATACATTACTATTCTGATTTACCGAATGTGTTAAATTTCAGATCCTCATTGAAAGAATAAATGCACAAAAAAAGCAAGATTTACCCTTAGAACACAAAGAATAACAAAATTAAAAAGATAGATGTCCAGCCAAATTGGTTACTTTACTGTGGAAAAAACGGGGTCAAACTAATGCTGCTTCTCTTCAACACAATGAAACAGAGGGATGAACAGAAGGGTATGCTATCTGTAGAAGATGATATGGTGTAAGTGACTTACGTTTTCGTCGTCATCACTGTCGTAGACTCCCACGTCGTACATTAACCTTTTGTTGGCGTCAGATAAAACTGTCACAGAAAAACACCATTTAGACCAAATAAACAGCACATACATAAATAAGAGCTAAAATTCCAACTTTTCTTCAATTTTGAGGAGAAAATGAGCAAGTGAATCATGGGTCGATGTTCAATCGTGGAAGCATTTAAAGGGCATTTACCAGAATAGGCTTCCCGAATTTCCTGAAATTTTTTCTTAGCTTCTTCCACTAACTCTGAATTCCCGGTGGCTGAACAACGATCTGGGTGCCATTTCTGTCCCATCAAACAAACAAAACTTCTTTCTTACTACATAATTAAAATTAAAGGGTGAACTTTGAAGAAACGTGGTTCTGAGAAGAAAAGAAAAAATCAGAAAAAAGAAGCATTTGGATTCAATTCTAACCTTTGCAAGTTTCCTATAAGCATTCTTTAGCTCCAATTCAGTGCACTCCTTGTTCAACCCCAGGATCGAATAGAAGTTATTGCTTTTGTTTCCTTCATTAGCCATTGCTATTCCCAACCAAAAACAGCACAAACCAACCACACCAAAGGAAAACACTCCACAGAACCAATCAAATATCAAACTAAGGTTTCTTGTCGACGAATTGAATCAACACATATAAGCTCCGTACAACCTTAATATAAGAAAAAGGGACGACACCAAAATCACACACAATCACAACAATACTACTACTATTGTTATGTATCTTATAATAAGAATATATGTAGTATTATAAAACTTGGATGACAACTTGGGTTTGGTGCTACAGGTTTGAGAATAGGGACACGGAACTTCTTAGCACTTGCTTTTGATTCCGTGGAGTTGAAAGGTGAAGAACACAAAAAAGGCCTCATGAGCACTCCAGAACCCCGGACCCTGCCTTGCACCTTATATAGTTTATTTTATTTTATTTTTGCATTATTTTAATCAACGTTGGGAATAAAGTGTTAAATGTTAATCCACTCTTGGTTTTTAATTGAGAATGCTGCAATGTGTATTCTAATGGAAAGGCAAAATAAATGTAAAATAAAATCCTGATGATAAAATTATTTTTATCTCAAACTTAATTTTATAACAAATCTTCAAACATGTTCTTGGAAGGTGACTTCAGACTTAATTCAACTATTCACAAAATCGATTTAAAAGATAAAGATTTGTCTCCTAAATTTATATATTTTAATTTAATTTACATATTTTAATTTGATTCACTAATTATTACGTGATTTTCAACACGCAAGACTGAAGGTCTTGAACCTAAAATTAATTTGTAAAATTGAACATTTGTGGGGATAACAACTACAGAAAAGGTTTTAAATTTAACCATTTTATAATTTGTTTGGTTTATTGTTATGTATCTCCTAAATGGACGTTCGGACAAAAAAAAACATTACTTCTCACAAAATGGTGTCTTGAAATATATTTTCGTCCATTCAAACAGTAAAGTAAACAATCACTTAAAATTTGAGTTATTGTCCAAGTAAATCTCACAAAACAATTTTCTAAGGCGAAAATCCTCTTTTTATATATATTATTATTTTGATTATGTCTCTGTTCTCTAGTCAATGTAGAATGAATCTCTAAAATAAAAAATGATATTTAATAATTAAACCAAGGTAGTTAGTTTTGACTGTGGTATGAGATTAGGTTTGGTGATGTAGGGCTGAGATTCCATGGTGCCGTAGATATTTCGTGGGATGGTGTGTCCAGAAGGTTTTTTGTGAATGTGAAAGTCCTTTTATTTGAGTTTGTGAATATAGAAAGGAGAGAGATGAAGTGTGGGTCCCACTGTGTTATCAGGCTGTTTAACAGCTTGGAGAATTGATTGCTCGCTCTCAAATGTCAGTGTCTAATACAGAAAGAGAAAAAAAGTGGTGGAGCTCACTATTGGAAATAGGTATGTTTGAGGAAAAATATATTTCAATTTAATTTTTTTGGACAGAATTTCAATTTAAATTTTAACAAAAAAATAAATAAAGTAACACGGGCTACAAGCCTACAAAAAATTAGACTTAGCACTGAAAATAATGGATTTGGACGTCTGAAGTAGGGACAGTGAAATGTCGTCAGCATCCATTGCATGCAAGGTGAAAAAACAGAATACTAGCATTTACAGTACTTTCCGTGTAGTAATTTTGTCACCTAAATTTGTCCTTGTTTATCTTGACAAACTGTGGCATGGTTGTTTTCATTTTTCATAAGAAAATAAGAAAGTACTTGCTTTTCTACACTAACCAAAGACTTGAAAAATTGAGAAGGAATTCATATACTATTATGTTGTAAAATTGAATAGCCAATTAAATGGGTCAATATTAAATAAACTAAAAATGATGTATAAAAATAATAGTGCACTTTTATAATTTTGTCAATAAATTATTTTATTCTAAGAGTTTCCTCAATACTCAAATTATTTACTCATCAAGTGTGTTGCTTAGTTGATTTAGTAATTGAATTACTACCAACAATCAAGTTCATTTAGTGCATATTTGTATTGACGTTAGAAAATAATGCTACTTCATTGTAGAAGTATCAAAGGTCATATTTTTTTACAATGTAAGTTGAAATTATTCTTATGGGAATTCAAACAGACACTTAGGCTTTGTTTGGGAGAGGAATTTTAGAGGAGAAGGGAGGGAAGGGAAAGGTTTAGGTAAAGACATATCATTGTTTGGGAGTTTTAATTTTTGAGGGAAAGGATTTGAGGATTTTTAAAACTTCTCTAAAATCCTCCAAAGCCTAAAAATTATTGTTTCCTCAATTTAGGAGGTTTTAGAAGGAAAAGTAATTAAATTACTATCCTACCCCAGCTAGTGTTAATAAAATTACTATCATACCTCAACCAGTGTTAATAAAATACCAAAATACAAAACACTTAATCACAATTTAAGGACAAAATTGTAAAAGTATCTTATTAACTCTCTGTTTCTCTCTCTTAATATATTTTTAACTCCCTAGGAACTTCCCTCATTTTCCTCCCTTTCCTTTCCCTCCCTTCCCCTTCAATCTCTTTCATTTTCTTCCCCTCCTAAATCCCGAACAAAGCCTTAATAACTCTCAACACAAAAGTTTGCGAATTTAGAAAAATGAAACTAAAATCAAATTACTCTTTTACGTATAGTTTGAATAAGAAGAGTGATATTTTGAAAAGTATTGGCTTATAAGACGCCCTCATGTCATGTGATGTAATAAGCTAGACATGATGTATGATCCCGTGGGACCAGAAAGGGTTGAACCACAAGAGAGTTATGGCGATGACAAAGACCAATAGGGGTCACTGACTGTTTTGTCCTTGGGTACATATATGATATATCTATTCTCTACTCTAGGGTGGTGGTCCCCCATGGAGTGCCCTTATGGCCATGTAGGACTAGTAGAAGCCCATTGAAATCACGTGCCACACCGTGACACTAAGCTGAATTCTGAACAAGATACCACCATGTTCTTCGTCACACTGTTTTGCAACTAGAAGGAAAAGGTACATATATGTGGATCGTGGACCACTCATAGCCATAGCTTGCATGAAGTATCTAGCTCCTATATGAAAATAGTGCGTTAGACAATGCTGATGTGAACTGTTTTATTTATCACATTAAGTAGTTGTTAATCATTTATATATATATATATATATATATATATATATGTATATATATATTCCTAACCACTATATTAGGAAATTAAATGCTTTTTCAATTTCAACATATTAAGTTCTCATTTGACTTCGTATAGAATGTTTGATATTAATTTGTATATCTTGTTTCGACCCAATAAAAAACTATTTTATTGTCCGATCTACTTAACAATATTTAAAATTTCAAATGATGTTTAAATACAATTCAATTACTATGTTATTTTTGCCAAATTTTTATGTACAGATAAAACCAGTTTGCACCCTAAACTAGAATTTGGGATTTGAAAATTAATTATAAGACAAAATCTTGCTCGTTAATTGTATAATGGGGAACAGCCGAAGATTCAAGTGGCCAACCAACATTTTTGTCCACGTGATCCTTTATGGAGAAACAAAGCCTTCTTTGGTCATCAGTCAGTCAAAATTTGGTGCTCAAAAGGGTTGGTGCATCTCCTTAATTATGCCCTAAGCAGATGTAAATCTAAAAAAATAACATAAAATAATAGAAAATAGAATACAAGTATTCTGAGTGATGAGAAGAGTTAATCTTGACCATTTATATAAGAAAAAGTAGTCAAAATTTATAACTTAACAGGATTTTATATAGGATTAAAATTAGTTAATTTTTCTATAAAGAAATAGCTAATTTTGATCATATCTAATATAAACAGTTAAAATTAACAGTAATTATTTAATGTGTAGTCTTAGGTCATTTGTGTGTGTGTGTGTGTTTTATAAAATAACTTGTAAAATATTTTCTTCATTATTTTATATCTGCATGTTATCATTCTAATCCCTTTATTTTTTTTCTATAATGGTTAGATTGCACTATAAATATGCTGACGAATATTAATACGTATTTTGATATTTAAAATAATAAATTGATTAATAAATAAATTCGACTATATCAAATGAAAATATTAAATATGTTAAACGAGTTAAATGACTATTTTTTTATATATAAATTAAATGTGTATATTTTGAATTAAAAAAACTTGATTATTTTACTACAGTAAAGTCTGCCCTTACATAAACAAAATATATTACACCAACTATACCTGCACGGGTACTTAAGTTATTTTTTCCTTTGTTATGCCGAATCCTTCTTGTCAATTTTCATCATGCTCTTTCTCCAACTCCCGTAATAAGATTGGAGGAGTTCTTGGTCATATCAGCACACTAACAATTCATAGTTTATTCAAATTTAGTTTATCTGCAGAAGTCCCATTTTTTTTTTCAAAATTAGGTTATCGTATTTGGAAGGAAAAGAAAAGTTATATATATATATATATATATATATATATATATTTTATTTGCTTGTGTTGTTGGAAAGCATTTGTCCACGACGTCTATAAAATTCCCATTTGGTTATCTTTATTAATCGCCAAAAAGTTTGTGGGGCACTCCATTTTGCCCAATATTTTTTTGAAAATTATTTTATTTCAGCTGCCTAAACTTGACCAATAACTCAACGTGGCATTTACTACTTATGGCAATTGCAACTATTTCACAAGTTGCATGTTGAGAGACACCAATTGCCAGATTAACGCAGCCAATATACAGCCCTTTCTGTTTACTTATTTATGTGGCCCCATCAACTCTAATCACATTTCCAACTTTGGTAATGATGCAATGCAAAGAATGGAAAATGAAAACAATACGAAATAGCAAGTTGCAGCAAGAATAGTCAAGTGGCTTTAGTGTGACACAGGTCACCTTTTTTATTATAAGAATCAATTTACCTAGTCCCTTTCAGTTCCATAGCTCAAAATGAAACACCACTTGTTCGTAGTTTTGCTTTAGTTTACCATAAATTTCTACAAGTGTTATTGACGGGTTTCCTTTTATATACAAAGCAAGAGGAGGAGGGGTTGATTCTAAGCTAAAATTATTATTACATCATGAATAATTTTATTTTAAAATTCATCATTACATTAACAAAAATTATCATATAAGTTATAACCATACAATCATACCTGAATTTAAAATTATTTATCACTCTATTAATAATATATATTAAGATTTATGGAATACGCAAAACAAAACGTTACTCGCTTTCTTGTTAATTTTTAAATTTTAGAAATATATATTTATAATTTAACTATTAATCAATACAAAATTACATTTTGTATAAAATTAGTAAATGTCACATCAAGATAGATTAGTTACTCTTTTTATTTTTATTTCTCATCACATATATTATCCTTTGGAGACTATTTTAATCGAAATATATTAAACACCGAATGTAAACATCTCTCCCATCAAAGATTCAAGACTAGTTATTTGTTTTGTTTGTGTGCACAGTACATCCTCATTGGACCAAATTTTTATCAAGAAGAAAACCTATGTGCTTTCTTTTGTTTTTTTTGTTTGTCATTTTTACCGATTTGGCTATTTGGATCGTTTTACTCATTTATTGTTATAAGGCTAACAATGAATTTGAATATATGACTACATGCAAACCATCCAAATCCCTTACTAATAACACAATTCGTGTGACTTGTCTATGTGTATTTTTGTTATCGTTTCAATTAATCTAATTTATGTCATTGGATTTAGATAAGTTAATTAGATAGGGTGTATGAATTGTTATAATTTTTTTAACATCATTTTTTAATTTCTATGAATAAAAAAATCATCTAATTTATATATTTAGAAGATTAAGCATGTAAAGTTAAGTGAGCTATACTAAAAAAAATGTTTATTTCTAAAGAATACTTTAAGCATATATTAAGATTGAATAAAAAAAATAAAACAGTATCAACATTAGAATTTGAGTTTATTTTATTTAGGATGTTCAGTCACAAGTCACTGTGACTGATAGCAATGATGAGATAAGATATTTGTGCTGCTAAAAAATGCATCAGAAAAGTCATACAAAAATCAACATCCCACCAGCCTATCAACTGTTCAACTTAAGCTTTAGTCAAGATAATGAGGAGTGGATAGTGCCGTATATTTCTAAACGGAAAATAAAATCTTCTTCCTCAATTATAGTTTCCATAATAAGTCGAAGTTATTAGTTATACTTGTTATTCTACAGATATCACAAGATGCTTATCACAAAAGTCCAATTAAATAAATAAAAAAAAAAGTTTATGAATCTCTAATACATTTTTTTAACACATTCTCTATTCTGTTTTTAGCTGAAATTGATAAGAAAACACAAAAAAAGATGAAACTCAAGGCCTATTTGTTTCAAAGTTAAGCATCATTGATTTTATTGAAGTAATTTTGAATCGTTACACTTGAAATGTGTTTTTCCTTTTCATGGAAAAGCGTGATGATTGATTTTCAATATCAAAACAAAATTATCTGACTCATTCAATAGTTGGTGAAAATTGTATTTTTTTTTGTGAGTTCAAATGAATTTCAGTCAATAATAGAGATTTTTTTTTTCAAAGATTATGTTATAAAATATATCGCTAACATTTCACAGTTAGAAGTCCTATCGTTTGCAGAAGGCAACAGCTAATTTGGCAAACAAGAGTAGCAAGTCCTATTCTACCAAAAAAAAAGTAGCAAGTCCTATAACATGAGAAGATCATAATTGCAGGAAATAAGCTAGCTTTAATTTAGGTATCGGTACAAGACAAACTGATAAGTGATAATGATATTTGGCTCTATTACATGGTTAGTAGTAATGCACCTTTCTTTCAAATTCACCTCACTTAATTGATGACCGACAATCCCATTATGTCAGCAATATTTTCAAGGTGACAATCAGTATTGATTTTTCTGCTATGAACATGATGAAAATAATGAATTTTGTTTCCTAAAGTGCTTCCATTATTGGACCTATTATACCACTCAATAATACCAGAAGAATACTGCTAATGGGAATGGGATAACTACCAAATATATTTTTCATTATGAACCATATAATGATACATTAGTATTACAAAAAAAAAAGGCACCCTAAAAGAAGAGAAAAATTCTTAATTTTTATAACCTATACTTCATTCTGTTCTCATGGCTTTGATCCAATCAAGTTCAACTCTGAAATCACCTTGTCCAGATCTAGCACCTGGGGCACCACCCTCAGCATTGACAGACAGAGACATGCCCAAAACACAAAACACGGGATGTATTCATTTCGATTTGTGCATCTATAACATTCCCTCTCCAAGTAGGTAAATATCGAGCTAGAGGAATCTGGCCAATCAATGAAATTAATAAGCATATGACACCTAATATGTTGATATAGAAATCAACTAGGTACAAACAACATCACAGCAGCAAAAGCCTTATCCCACTAGGTAAGGTTAGTTATATGGATCACACAGCAACATTGGACTCAATTAAAGACAATGAGTGATCCATGTTTAGTATATCGACAAATTTTACATTAGCTGCTGAGAACCTAACATAACCCTCCTTGTTTACCCAGATTTGGGATTGACTATGAAACCATGGCCAGTGTTCGACTAGGTACCTAACCTAGCAAAAAATATTCCATATTTGAATAATATTTTTCTTAAAAACCCCATATTATTGGACCAGTTTATATATTTCATGTGAAATTCTTTTCTAAAATATTGTGATTTATATAAATTTAAATTAATTTATATAATGTATAATTATATATCATATTACTCACAATAGTGGTTCACACTATTTCAATGTATTGCAACTTCCAACATTCCACAGGTGTTTTTTTATTATCATACAGTCACAAAATCATCTCTTTTGTGCTCTTTCCATATTTTAGCCCGCATAACCAAATTACATTTGGGAATCTCTCAAGTGTAGGTAATATTTATCCGTCAAGGCAATGCAGACCTCTCGGCTATAATTTTGTGTTGTGACCTATAAATTTAACTCCAATACATTGTAAATCTTCACACCAATCAAAAAATTTTCTTTCTCTAGTTTCTTTATAGTGAAGCATCAAATTACGCACGGCCTTCATGCTATCCGCGTCAAGTCTTCAAGTTGAAAGGTTGGTTCTGGGCTCTTGGAGCGATCCGCGTGAGATTCCGCGCTAACCGTGCAGTTTATTCGAACTGATTGGCTTATTTCTGAACATCTGGCGCGAGTCGCGCGGAGAATGACACTAGTAGCGCGGTTGTTTGAATGCTGAGACTTCCCTTCTTTGCTTGATTTCTCCTCTGTTTGACCCTAGAATCACAATTTATTGGTAAAATGAGCTAATAATAATTAAATCAATAAACTTAACTAATTCTAACCTATATTCTTAATTATTTACTTAAATTATAACTTGAATTAACCTAAAAACTAAGATGTGTTAGCAGCACATCATTTAGTTCCACTATTAATGTTACATCAGCTCAAGAAGGAAAAGCTAGGACTAGTAGTTCTTCTGCTAGTGCAAGAGTAATCCCAGATCAAGGTGCTTTAGTTGTGTCTCGTGCCTCTTCAGATTCAATTCAACCATTTGGGGTGACTGAGGGAGTTGAAGAGGAGATCAAGTTTATAGAGAAGGCAATGGAGAGTGGTGTGGTGTATATGCTGGGGGAAGCAGAGATAGTGGCAGACCCAAAATCATCTATCTTCAATAAGATAGTTGTCAACTATGCTTATAGCTTTCTGAGAAAGAACTTTCGTGAGGGGGGTAAATCGATGGCAATCCTCGTAACAGACTTCTCAAGGTTGGAATGACATATGAAATATGATACATGACATGCAGATATGAGGCTAGCTCTATTGTAAATAATTAAGATATAATGAGAGACATTTTTTGCATTACTTGCCTCAGCTTGTTGCAGTGTATACCTAAATAGTTTGTATTTGTTTTTAAATGTTATAGTGTATGGCAATCTTTTCTCAACTCCATATGAATGTCTATATCTAGTGTGAGTCTCTGTAGGTAAAGCATTTTAAAATCACCACTTAATCATCTCATTATAAGCTCTCTAGACACGCTTGATTATAGAAATTACGGTTTATCTTGAAGTCCAATCTTCAATGGCAGTCACATTTGACCCAAATATAATTAAGCACACTACTAAGTTACAATTGGCTAATTACATGAATTGTATTTTAACTTGTTTTTTTTTTTTTTAAATATGGTTTGTATTTTCCTAAAAAAACATAAAACTCTATTTGTTAACAAATTCAAAGAGTTATAGACTTGTGTTCCTGCAGACGTGGTCATATAAAACTGATTTCTTGATTATAAATTGAAAAAAATTATAATCTGTTATGGTATTCATGTGTTTTGTATGCCAATAACAAAATTTATATAAATTATTAAGTAGACATAATAGTCTTGGTTTTATTTGTTTTATAAAAAAATCTTGGAAACTAAATTCAGCATATACTTTTAAATGTTGATAGAAGTATTACATTAATAATAATAATATTAATATTTATATAAATAATATAATATAATGAATAGTATTTTATGCATAGAAAATTGGACAGCAATTATATTCTCTCCCTTCATTAATTAGTCTTAATGACCAATAAGGGGGTTGCAAAATTGATGCATTGTTGTATGATATAAAAATTAAGCTACTTTACTTGAGAGGTGCAGTGCCTGTATGGGATAAAAGTTAAGTTACACTTGAGAGGTTCAAAATTATGCATGTTCTTGAGGAGATAAAAGTTATGATACACATACACTCTTGATAGGTCCCCAACTTGAAGTTGCTTCTGTGGCCTATAAATTTAACTCCTATGCAATGATAATCTTCACACCAATCAAATATCACTTCTTTTTCTCTAAATTTTTCATAGTCAAGCATTACTGAAATTATGTCTGTAGAAATAAATTCTTTAGACATCAATTTAGAGGTTGATAGAGTTTCCATGACTTCAACTCATTTCTCTAAGGTTATATTTTTCTCACCACTTTTTGTCCCTATCATTCTCTCATTTAGGATATACTACACCATGTATACATAACTTTTTGTTAATATAAAATTATATCAACTGTTTGAAAATAGATTATGTGCATTCACACATTAATGAATAGGAACTGTTAACTAAAAGTAAGATAATTCACATGTCAAGTATATATTTTTAGATTTATCGAAATAAAATATGAGTCATTTGAATAAATTTCGACCCTTTCTTGTTCTCAAATAGTTCTTCAAGCCAGTTTTGTCAAATATTGTCAAGCAAATCCTCTCACTTAGAAAAAAAAAAAAACTTCATGTGTTAAGATCCCAGACCATTTGTTTTGCTGAATCTCTCATCTACATTATAGAAGCATAATTATATTGATAAAAATTTATTGAAGGAGTAGGATTTGATGTAGTGGTATTGTCACCGCAAAGAATGCATTTTCCAATAAGTAATCATGACATTTTATAACTATTTGGATAATAAAAATCAAATTTTGTGTGGTAATGTATACAACTTTTGTATCCAATATAATCCTGAGTTTCTGAATGGTGTTTATTAACAGTTGAGTTGGAGGACTACTCTGACTTTAGCCTTTCAAAGCACATAGGAATTGTGTATGGTGATATTGGCACATCCCCACTTTACGTGTTTTTAGGCATATTCACCGATAGTATTCATCACAATGAAGACATTTTGGGGGTTTTGTCTCTCTTAATCTACACCATTGTGTTCATACACATGATTAAGTATGTCTTCATTGTAATGCATGCTAATGATCATCGCAATGGTAAGATAGAGATACATGACAAAACTTTCATAATTGATGTTTATTCACAAATTAAAATTTAACCTTTTATTTTAATAATTGTTGTAATATGGATGTTATTCAAAAATTAAAATTAATATTTTACTCAACTTATTTTTTTTTTCTTTTTAATTCTGGTCAAAGGGCAATGACTTTTTTCTTTTACAAAGAAATTTAATTGAATATTTTTAATTCTAAGTAATAAATAGCCTCTAGTCAAAGGTGGACCCAACTATTTTCCATTTCCATAAACATCAGGGTCTGTTCTGGGCCCATTCAAAGGGCCCAACTGCACAGAGTCCCAAAAAATAAGGGACCTCAAATATTAATTATTGTAGCATATATGTAATACTGAAAATTAGAAGAGATAATAATGCCTATTTTTAATAATCAAGAGGTCCAAGGTTCAATTTCCACCACCAAGAAAGGTGAGTTTAATTCCAAATCAACAACCAGAGGACAATGAGCTTTCAAATTACAGACTAGAAACAGTTATTTTGCTCGTGTTGTGCTTGTACTTGTAACCATGTTGGGGACTTCCATGGTCATAGGAGACGGCATTTTTACTCCATCAATTTCAGGTTAATCAATTATTTGCTAGCTTTCATTAATTTATTGTAGTATTATTCATTTATGTTTGTCAAATATATTGAAGTAGTGAATTACTTGTATTAAATGAAAAATCAAGACAATTGGGTCCTTAATTAACGACTAATACTAGTGTGAGTCACATTACTCACATAATGATGTGTTTGTATTAAAATTCATCTAAATAATAATTAAAAAATAACTTTTTACAGAAAAAGTGATATAAAAATAGTATAATATGAAAACATATTTAGTGACATTGACCATTTTGACCATTTGGATTTTGAATGGAGACTTTGACATAAACATATTGTTCAATGTGTATGCAGTTCTTTCTGCAGTGAGCGGGATCAGTACCTCCTTAGGTCAAGGTACTTGTATTATTAACCATTTACTCTCTTTTTTTAGTTTATTGTAATTAATGATAATCATTATAATATTTTAATTATTTATTTTTTCAGAAGTTGTTGTGGGGATCTCTATAGCAATATTGATCGCCCTTTTTTCTCTGCAACGATTTGGCACTGACAAAGTAGGATCTTCATTTGCTCCAATTCTCTTGGTGTGGTTTTCATTCATTGTCGGAATTGGTATATATATATATATATATATATATATATATATATATATTACTCACAACAATGGTTCACATTATTTCAATGTATTGCAACTTCCACATCCTTTGTGCTCTTTCAATATTTTAGGCCGCACAACCAAATTACATTTGGGAACCTCTCAAGTGTAGGTAACATTTATTCGTCAAGGCAATGCAGACCTCTCAGCTATAACTTTGTGTGGTGACCTATAAATTTAACTCCAAAACATTGTAAATCTTCACACCAACCAAAAAATTTTCTTTCTCTAATTTCTTCATAGTGAAGCATCAAATTACATCTATAGAAGCATATTCTTTAGACATTCTTTAAATATAAGAGACAAATAAACATGGAAGGAGATACCACAAAATCATCTCATGAAAAAGAGAACTTACTCTTTCAATCTAGAGACGGTATAGTTTTTATGACTTCAACCCATGTTAATTCTTTTCTCACCGCAATTTTTCCCTATCATTCCCTCTTTTAGCATATAATACATCATGTATACATAATTTTGTTTAATATATTTCACATCTATAAATATATATTTTTAGATTTATCGAAATAAAATAGGCCGGAGTCATTTGAATAAATTCCGATCCTCCCTTGTTCTCAAATAGCTCTTCAAGCCACTTTTATCAAATGTAGTCAAGGAATGGAACCTCTCACTTAAAAAAAAAAAACTTATGGTCATGTGTTAAGATCCAGACCATATTAGGCAAATAATGTATTTCCAAAGAAGTAATCATGACATCTTATAACTATTTAGATAATAAAAATCAAATTTTGTGTGGTACCGTGTACAACTTTTGTATCCCATATAATTAAGTTTCTAATTAAATGGTGATTATTAACTGTTGGTTTGGAGGACTACTATGAGTTTAACCTTTCAAAGCATATAAATTGTGTATGGTAATATTGTCACATCCCCACTTTACATGTTTCAGGCACTTCACCTATGGTATTGATAACAATGAAGAGGATTTTTGTCTCTTATAATCTACACCATTGTGATCATACTCATGATTAAGTATGTCTTAATTGTACTGCATGCTAATGACCATGGCAATGATAAGATAGAGATAAAGGACAAAAAATTCACAATTGATGTTTGTTCGCAAATTAAAATTTAATCTTTTATATTAATAATTATTGTCGTATGGATGTTATTCACAAATTAAAATTAATATTTTACTCAATTTTTTTTCCTTTTAGTTCTGGTTAAAGGACAATGACTTTTTTTTTTCTTTTACAATGAAATGTAGTTGAATATTTCTAATTCTAAGTAATAAATACCCTCAAGTCAAAACTGGACCAAACTATTTTCCATTTCCTTGAAAAGCTGCTAATGCTATGTACATAATTTCTCTACATTTTCCAGTCAATTGGATACATTTTCCCCACACGGGTGCTTACTAATTCATATATATATATATATATATATATATATATATATATAAATAACTAATTTATCCAATAAATAGGTAAAGTTTGTTGAAAATATTTGAGTTTTAAAATTTAAAATTCTAGGCTATTTTTTTTTTTAGTCTCATGTGAACTATATTCAATTTTGACTTCAACATATTTATCATTTATGTTTAATTACTTGATTGAGCGAACCTTTAATAAACCATTACTCCAAAATAATTAAAAGAAAAAAATGATTTACATATTATGAATGCAGGATCATTAAACTCCATTAATTTATATAGTTTAGTGTATCTAGAGAGCTTCTAATAAGATAATTAAGTGGTCCCATGAATATTGTCAATAATTAAGAAAGCTAATAAAATAGGAACAAACCTCTCTTTGTGAACTAACCAGCTTATTTGAAAGTGTTATTAGTACACGAAATTGAGTACATAAGGAAAGGTACATTTTTTAACTAAAAAACAAAAGGTTTCCATAGAGTATATGAGAAAACCAGCTAATGTTCCCATAAACGGCATGCCCAGAATTGGGCTTTTGTGTTCTTATCTTGAACAAGACATTATTCTTATGTGCAACAGTTGCGTTGGAAGAGAGGCTTCAGTTTCGTAAAGGAAGATCAGTCTAAAGATTAAACAATATTTTTTCTTTGTGTTGCCAGGCACTGAAGGGGAATTTACAAGAGGAGAGATTTATGATCGAGGTTGAGCCGTAAGCAAGAACACGGCCCATAGCAACGTGAGTTTGCTTGTTTCTTTCTATACCGACCCATCCCAACAGTGCAAAATTACCATTCATATTTTTATTAAAATCTTTTTAGTTTAACTTATTAATATGCATGTTCAACCAAATTATTTTTTTAAAATATAATTGAAAAAAATATATTCAAAGTAAAATATTAATTATGAAAAAAGTAATTACTTTTATTTAAATTTAAATTGTTTTTTAATTCTCTTCATTCTTTTCCTTGGAACTTCTCCTTCACTTAGTGCTATATGTTTAATGGCGAGTGCTCTCCCTTCCTGCACCACTTCACCATTAATGATCTCTTATCTGAGCTATGAATGGGCTGTTTGGTAAAAGTGGTGAATTGCTACCATTTTCCACCGCATCCCATAAACTATAAGATCTGAGACTAAGTTCTCATTTTCACAACTCACGGATGGTAGTTTTTACTTTTTTTACTTGCAAATATATATAGGAGGCGGTTAGAAGCCATTTTTATGTTTGAGTGGTTTTTTTTTTGTTTTGTTTTATGGGTTTCCTTATTGGTTCTCTAACTTTATTTTCTCTCCCTTATCGTCTATGGTTTTTTCCTACACCAATCTTAAAAGATCAATGAAACTCTTGATATCATGTTATGAGACTCAATATCATCTATTAGACTGAAAATCAAACAAACTATACATCGAACTGAACATCAAACTGTACAATTTTGCACATATATATGAAGTGTTACAACACAAACTATAAAAACTCTTTTATTGGGTAACGGATAGAGCAAAAAGTAATCATGACTAAGCTACAAAAGTAAATTTCATTAACCCGCAACTAACTGTTGCTAAACAAAAGCAACTTTTAACCAAATTTACGGGAATGTAGAAATATCTAAAATGACGTCCAGAAAAAATTCCAAATTCTAACATATGTTAAAAGACAGAACAAAGAGGAACAAAAAATTTACACAAGGAACGCTCTTGGGAAACCTCCTCGTTGGCCATTCTGTAATTGGCCAATTGCAACTTAGTAGTGTGCTTATGTTTGGGTCACATGTGACTGCCATTGAGGATTAGACTTCAAGATAAACCGTAATTTATATAGTCAAACATATCTAGATAGCTTCTAATGAGATAATTATGTGGGAATTTTAAAATGTTTTTACCTGCATAGACTCACACTAGAATTTTAAAATGGATTATAGCATATGGAGTTGAGAAAAGACTGCCATACACTATAACATTTAAAAACGACTACAAACTATTTAGTTATACTGCAATAAGCTGAGGCAAGTAGTCAAAATGCAAAAAATCTCTCATTATATCTGAATTATTTATAATAGAGCTAGCCTCATATCTGTATGTCATGTGTCATATTTCATATTTCATTCCAACCTTGAGGGACTTGTTACGAGGGATTGCCATCGATTTATCCCCCCCACGAAAGTTCTTTCTGCTATAAGCATAGTTGACAACTATCTTATTGAAGATAGATGATTTTGGGTCTGCCACTACCTCTGCTTCCACAAGCATATACACCACACCACTCTCCATTGCCTTCTCTATAAACTTGATCTCCTCTTCAACTCCCTCAGTCACCCCAAATGGTTGAATTGAATCTCAAGAGACACAAGACACAAATAAAGCACCTTAATCTGGGATTACTCTTGCACTTGCAGAAGAACTACTAGTCCTAGCTTTTCCTTCTTGAGCTGATGTAACATTAA
>PYAF01001402.1:504634-515704 GCA_007407185.1 Glycine tomentella | reverse complement strand
TTAATGTTACATCAGCTCAAGAAGGAAAAGCTAGGACTAGTAGTTCTTCTGCAAGTGCAAGAGTAATCCCAGATTAAGGTGCTTTATTTGTGTCTTGTGTCTCTTGAGATTCAATTCAACCATTTGGGGTGACTGAGGGAGTTGAAGAGGAGATCAAGTTTATAGAGAAGGCAATGGAGAGTGGTGTGGTGTATATGCTGGTGGAAGCAGAGGTAGTGGCAGACCCAAAATCATCTATCTTTAATAAGATAGTTGTCAACTATGCTTATAGCAGAAAGAACTTTCGTGGGGGGATAAATCGATGGCAATCCCTCGTAACAAGTCCCTCAAGGTTGGAATGAAATATGAAATATGACACATGACATACAGATATGAGGCTAGCTCTATTATAAATAATTCAGATATAATGAGAGATTTTTTGCATTTTGACTACTTGCCTCAGCTTATTGCAGTATAACTAAATAGTTTGTAGTCGTTTTTAAATGTTATAGTGTATGGCAGTCTTTTCTCAACTCCATATGCTATAATCCATTTTAAAATTCTAGTGTGAGTCTATGCAGGTAAAAACATTTTAAAATTACCACATAATTATCTCATTAGAAGCTATCTAAATATGCTTGACTATATAAATTACGGTTTATCTTGAAGTCTAATCCTCAATGGCAGTCACATGTGACCCAAATATAAGCACACTACTAAGTTGCAATTGGCCAATTACAGAATGGCCAATGAGGAGGTTTCCAGGAGCGTTCCTTGTGTAAATTTTTTGTTCCTCTTTGTTCTGTCTTTTAACATATGTTAGAATTTGGAATTTTTTCTAGACGTCATTTTAGATATTTCTACATTCCCGTAAATTTGGTTAAAAGTTGCTTTTGTTCAGTAACATTTAGTTGCGGGTTAATGAAATTTACTTTTGTAGCTTAGTCATGATTACTTTTTGCTCTACCCGTTACCCAATAAAAGAGTTTTTATAGTTTGTGTTGTAACACTTCATATATATGTGCAAAATTGTATAGTTTGATGTTCAGTTTGATGTATAGTTTGTTTGATTTTCAGTCTAATAGATGATATTGAGTCTCATAACATGATATCAAGAGTTTCATTGATCTTTTAAGATTTGTGTAGGAAAAAACCATAGACGATAAGGGAGAGAAAATAAAGTTAGAGAACCAATAAGGAAACCCATAAAACAAAACAAAAAAAAAAACCACTCAAACATAAAAATGGCTTCTAACCGCCTCCTATATATATTTGCAAGTAAAAACTACCATCCGTGAGTTGTGAAAATGAGAACTTAGTCTCAGATCTTATAGTTTATGGGATGCGGTGGAAAATGGTAGCAATTCACCACTTTTACCAAACAGCCCATTCATAGCTCAGATAAGAGATCATTAATGGTGAAGTGGTGCAGGAAGGGAGAGCACTCGCCATTAAACATATAGCACTAAGTGAAGGAGAAGTGCCAAGGAAAAGAATGAAGGGAATTAAAAAACAATTTAAATTTAAATAAAAGTAATTACTTTTTTCATAATTAATATTTTACTTTGAATATATTTTTTCCAATTATATTTTAAAAAAATAATTTGGTTGAACATGCATATTAATAAGTTAAACTAAAAAGATTTTAATAAAAATATGAATGGTAATTTTGCACTGTTGCGATGGGCCGGTATAGAAAGAAACAAGCAAACTCACGTTGCTATGGGCCATTGATCGCCCTTTTTTCTCTGCAACGATTTGGCACTGACAAAGTAGGATCTTCATTTGATTATCATTAATTACAATAAACTAAAAAAGGAGAGTAAAGGGTTAATAATACAAGTACCTTGACCTAAGGAGGTACTGATCCCGCTCACTGCAGAAAGAACTGCATACACATTGAACAATATGTTTATGTCAAAGTCTCCATTCAAAATCCAAATGGTCAATGTCATTAAATATGTTTTCATATTATACTGTCTTTATATCACTTTTTCTGTAAAAAGTTATTTTTTAATTATTATTTAGATGAATTTTAATACAAACACATCATTATGTGAGTAATGTGACTCACACTAGTATTAGTCGTTAATTAAGGACCCAATTGTCTTGATTTTTCATTTAATACAAGTAATTTACTACTTCAATATATTTGACAAACATAAATCAATAATACTACAATAAATTAATGAAAGCTAACAAATAATTGATTAACCTGAAATTGATGGAGTAAAAATGCCGTCTCCTATAACCATGGAAGCCCCCAACATGGTTACAAGTACAAGCACAACACGAGCAAAATAACTGTTCTCAAGCTATTCCTTTAACTTTTGGGCTCTATTCAGCTTGTGAGATGGTGCTTCTAGTCTGTAATTTGAAAGCTCATTGTCCTCTGGTTGTTGATTTGGAATTAAACTCACCTTGGCATGCCTACATATCAACGAATAGAGTGCAAATGGGGGACCTAATTAATTATGCAAGGGAATCATGTTGGTATTTATTTTGAACTGAGTTAAGGACAAATTTCAATTCCAGATTTTAATAAGTTAAAGATAATTTTAATAAGTTAAAGATCATACCCATAATCAACAATTTGTACCTTATAACTTTCGTGTATTTCATCAATTTATACCTTGTAGCTATTAATCACAACGCGGTTTCTTTTTCAAACTAGGTAAATGATAACTCAGTTCCAAATAAATACCAACATGATTCCCTTGCATAATTAATTAGGTGGGGCATTTGCACTTTATTCGTTGATATGTAGGCATGCCAAGGTGAGTTTAATTCCAAATCAACAACCAGAGGACGAAGACCTTTCAAATTACAGACTAGAAGCACCATCTCACAAGCTGAATAGAGCCCAAAAGTTAAAGCAAAAGTTTGAGAACAGTTATTTTGCTCGTGTTGTGCTTGTACTTGTAACCATGTTGGGTACTTCCATGGTCATAGGAGACGGCATTTTTACTCCATCAATTTCAGGTTAATCAATTATTTGCTAGCTTTCATTAATTTATTGTAGTATTATTCATTTATGTTTGTTAAATATATTGAAGTAGTGAATTACTAGTATTAAATGAAGTAAAAATCAAGACAATTGGGTCCTTAATTAAGCACAAATACTAGTGAGTCACATTACTCACATAATGATGTGTATGTATTAAAATTCATCTAAATAATTAAAAAAAATAACTTTTTTCACAGAAAAGTTATATAAAAACAGTATAATATGAAAACATAAATGGCATACCCGGGATTGGACTACTGTATTCTGAGCTTGTACAAGGCATTCCTCCTATATTCCCACACTTCATTGTCAGCATTCCATCCATTCATTCAATTGTGGTGTTTGGTTTCCATCAAGGCTGTTCCTATTGCAACAGTTGCATTGGAAGAGAGGTGTCTGTTTCGACAAGAATGGCCTAGAGAATATAGAATGTTTCGTTGTGTTGTGAGGCATGGTTACAGGGATGTGCTTGGGGATCATGTGGTGTTTGAGTCACAGTTAGTGCAACAACTGAAGGAATTTATAAGACAAGAGAGCTTCATGGTTTAGTATGAGGGGACAACAACTTATGAACAACAGCCTATTCCTGCCAACGAGGATGAGATGACTGACATTCTGCAAGGTTTAGTTCCACTATTAATGTTACATCAGCTCAAGAAGGAAAAGCTAGGACTAGTAGTTCTTCTGCTAGTGCAAGAGTAATCCCAGATCAAGGTGCTTTAGTTGTGTCTCGTGCCTCTTCAGATTCAATTCAACCATTTGGGGTGACTGAGGGAGTTGAAGAGGAGATCAAGTTTATAGAGAAGGCAACGGAGAGTGGTGTGGTGTATATGCTGGGGGAAGCAGAGATAGTGGCAGACCCAAAATCATCTATCTTCAATAAGATAGCTGTCAACTATGCTTATAGCTTTCTGAGAAAGAACTTTCGTGAGGAGAGTAAATCGATGGCAATCCCTCGTAACAGACTTCTCAAGGTTGGAATGACATATGAAATATGACACATGACATGCAGATATGAGGCTAGCTCTATTATAAATAATTAAGATATAATGAGAGACATTTTTTGCATTACTTGCCCCAAGCTTGTTGCAGTGTATACCTAAATAGTTTGTATTTGTTTTAAATGTTATAGTGTATGGCAATCTTTTCTCAACTCCATATGAATGTCTATATCTAGTGTGAGTCTCTGTAGGTAAAGCATTTTAAAATCACCACTTAATCATCTCATTATAAGCTCTCTAGACACGCTTGACTATAGAAATTACGGTTTATCTTGAAGTCCAATCTTCAATGGCAGTCACATGTGACCCAAATATAATTAAGCACACTACTAAGTTACAATTGGCTAATTACATGAATTGCATTTTAACTTTTGCTTTTTTAAAAAAAAAAATATGGTTTGTATTTTCCTAAAAAAATATAAAACTCTATTTGTTAAAAAATTCAAAGAGTTATAGACTTGTGTTCCTGCAAACATGGTCATATAAAACTGATTTCTTGATTATAAATTTAAAAAAATTATAATCTGTTATGGTATTCATGTGTTTTGTATGTCAATAACAAAATTTATATAAATTATTAAGTAGACATAATAGTCTTGGTTTTATTTGTTTTATAAAAAAATCTTGGAGACTAAATTCAGCATATACATTTAAATGTTGATAGAAGTATTACATTAATAATAATAATATTAATATTTATATGAGAGGTTCAAAATTATGCATGTTCTTGAGGAGATAAAAGTTCTTATACACTCTTGAGAGGTCCTCAACTTGAAGTTGCTTATGTGGCCTATAAATTCAACTCCTATGCAATGATAATCTTCACACCAATCAAATATCACTTCTTTCTCTCTAAATTTTTTATAATCAAGCATTACTGAAATTATGTTTGTAGAAACAAATTCTTTAGACATCAATCTAGAGGTTGATAGAGTTTCCATGACTTCAACCCATTTCTCCAAGGTTATATTTTTCTCACCACTTTTTGTCCTTATCATTATCTCATTTAGGATATACTACACCATGTATACATAACTTTTTGTTAATATAAAATTATATCAACGGTTTGAAAATAGATTATGTGCATTCACACATGAATGAATAGGAACTGTTAACTAAAAGTAGAATAATTTGCATCTCAAGTATATATTTTTAGATTTATCTAAATAAAATAGGAGTCATTTGAATAAATTTTGACCCTTTCTTGTTTTCAAATAGTTCTTCAGTTTTGTCAAATATTGTCAAGCAAATCCTCTAACTTAGAAAAAAAAACTTTATGTGTTAAGATCCCATACCATTTGTTTTGTTGAATCTCTCATCTACATTATAGAAGCATAATTATATTGATAAAATTTATTGAAGGAGTAGGATTTGATGAAGTGGTATTGTCACCGCAAAGAATGCCTAGGAAGCATCGACACTCCGAAACAGGAGTCGTATCGAGTCCGACACTCCGACACCGTATCGGACACACGGTCAACAACTCTGACGCATTGATCGGTTTCAACACGCAAATTTAACCGTGTCGGACACAGTCAAAGGCACAAAGGGAGGCGGTGTCGGCCTTGAAGAAGAAGGCAGGAGCAATGGAGCACGGAATGCATGCACAGTTTAGCACGGAATGTGCATGCATGCACAGTTTAGCACGGAATGCATGCACGGTTTAGTTTATTAGTTTAATTTGCATGAATGAGCAATTGAGCATGGAATGCATGCACAATAACATAGGGGTACAAGTGAGCATTGGGAGGGATTACATTGATAAATATTATTAGTTTATTTTAATTTTTAAAATTATTAAATATTAAAAATGAAATACTTGCTATATAAATTAAAAATATTATTTAATATTAAAACGTGTCTCAACGTGTCGAAATTCATAATTTGTTGAGATTGATATGTTGAAGAGTCGAGTCGTGTCGTGTCGCGTGTCGGTGTCGGTGTTATATAGAAGAATGCATTTCCCAATAAGTAATCATGACATTTTATAACTATTTGGATAATAAAAATCAAATTTTGTGTGGTACTGTATACAACTTTTGTATACAACTTTTGGAGGACTACTTTGACTTTAGCCTTTCAAAACATAGGAATTGTGTATGGTGATATTGACACATCCCCACTTTACGTGTTTTCAGGCATATTCACCGATGGTACTCATCACAATGAAGACATTTTGGGGGTTTTGTCTCTCGTAATCTACACCGTTGTGTTCATACCCATGATTAAGTATGTCTCAATGTACTGCATGCTAATGACCATGGCAATGGTAAGACATATATACATGACAAAACTTTCATAATTGATGTTTATTCACAAATTAAAATTTAACCTTTTATTTTAATAATTGTTGTCATATAGATATTATTCAAAAATTAAAATTAATATTTTACGCAACTTATTTTTTTCTTTTTAATTTTGGTCAAAGGGCAATGACTTTTTTCTTTTACAAAGAAATTTAGTTGAATATCTTTAATTCTAAGTAATAAATAGTATACGGTCAAAGGTGGACCCAACTATTTCCCATTTCCATAAACATCAGGGTCTGTTCTGGGCCCATTCAAGGGGCCCAACCGCACAAGGCCCCAAACAATAAGAGACTTTAAATATTAGTTAATGTAACATATATTCAATATTGAAAACTAGTGTAGATGGTAATGCCTATTTTTAATAACCAAGGGATCCAAGATACTTGTATTATTAACCCTTTACTCTCAAGTGTAGGTAACATTTATCCGTCAAAGCAATGCAGACCTCTCAGTTATAACTTTGTGTGGTGACCTATAAATTTAACTCCAATACATTGTAAATCTTCACACCAACCAAACAATTTTCTTTCTCTAGTTTCTTCATAGTGAAGCATCAAATTACATCTATAGAAACATATTCTTTAGACATTCTTTAAACATAGGAGACAAATAAACATGGAAGGAGACACTACAAAATCATCTCATGAAAGAGAGAACATACTTCTTCAATCTAGAGACGGTATAATTTTTATGACTTCAACCCATGTTAATTTTTTTCTCACCGCAATTTTTCCCTATCATTCCCTCTTTTAGAATATAATACATCATGTATACATAATTTTGTTTAATATATTTCACATCTATAAATATATATTTTTAGATTTATCGAAATAAAATAGGTCGGAGTCATTTGAATAAATTTCGATCCTCCCTTGTTCTCAAATAGCTCTTCAAGCCACTTTTATCAAATGTAGTCAAGGAATGGAACCTCTCACTTAAAAAAAAAAAAACTTATGGTCATATGTTAAGATCCAGACCATGTTAGGCAAATAATGCATTTCCAAAGAAGTAATCATAACATCTTATAACTATTTAGATAATAAAAATCAAATTTTGTGTGGTACCGTGTACAACTTTTGTATCCCATATAATTAAGTTTCTAATTAAATGATGATTATTAACTGTTGGTTTGGAGGACTACTATGAGTTTAACCTTTCAAAGCATATAAACTGTGTATGGTGATATTGTCACATCCCCATGTTTTCAAGCACTTCACCTATGGTGTTGATAACAATGAAGAGGGTTTTTGTCTCTTATAATCTACACCATTGTGATCATACCCATGATCAAGTATGTCTTAATTGTACTGCATGCTAATGACCATGACAATGATAAGATAGAGATAAAGGACAAAAAATTTACAATTGATGTTTGTTCACAAATTAAAATTTAATCTTTTATATTAATAATTGTTGTCATATGGATGTTATTCACAAATTAAAATTAATATTTTACTCAATTTTTTTTTCTTTTTAGTTCTGGTTAAAGGGCAATGACTTTTTTTTTCTTTTACAAAGAAATGTAGTCGATCTAAGTAATAAATACCCTCAAGTCAAAACTGGACCCAACTATTTTCCATTTCCTTGAAAAGCTGCTAATGCTATGTACATAATTTCCCTACATTTTCGAGTCAATTGTGTACATTTTTCCAACTGGTACTTACTAAGTTATATATATATATATATATATATATATATAACTAATTTATCCAATAAATAGGTAAAGTTTGTTGAAAATATTTGAGTTTTAAATTTTAAAATTGTAGGCTATTTTTTTTAAGTCTCATGTGAACTATATTCAATTTTGACTTCAATATATTTATCATTTATGTTTAATTACTTGATTGAGCGGACTTTTAATAAACCATTACACCAAAATAATTAAAAGAAAAAAATGATTTACATATTATGAATGCAGGTCCATTAATTTATATAGTTTAGTGTATCTAGAGATCTTCTAATAAGATAATTAAGTGGTCCCATGAATATTGTCAATAATTAAGAAAGCTAATAAAATAGGAACAAACCTCTCTTTGTGAACTAACCAGCTTATTTGACAGTGTTATTAGGACACGAAATTGAGTACATAAGGAAAGCAACATTTTTTAACTAAAAAACAAAAGGTTTCCATAGAGTATATGAGAAAACTAGACACGAAATTGAGTACATAAGGAAAGGTACATTTTTTAACTCAAAAACAAAAGGTTTCCATAGAGTATATGAGAAAACTAGACACGAAATTGAGTACATAAGGAAAGGTACATTTTTTAACTCAAAAAACAAAAGGTTTCCATAGAGTATATGAGAAAACTAGCTAATATTCCCATAAACGGCATGCCCAGAATTGGGCTTTTGTGTTCTTATCTTGAACAAGACATTATTCTTATGTGCAACAGTTGCGTTGGAAGAGAGGCTTCAGTTTCGTAAAGGAAGATCAGTCTAAAGATTAAAGAATATTTTTTTCGTTTGTGTTGCGAGGCACTGAAGGGGAATTTATAAGAGGAGAGATTTATGATCGAGGTTGAGCTGTAAGCAAGAACACGGCCCATAGCAACGTGAGTTTGCTTGTTTCTTTCTACACCGGCCCATCGCAAGAGTGCAAACTTACCTTTCATATTTTTCTTAAAATCTTTTTAGTTTAACTTATTAATATGCATGTTAAATCAAATTGTTTTTTTAAAATATAATTGGAAAAAATATATTCAAAGTAAAATATTAATTATGAAAAAATTAATTACTTTTATTTAAATTTAAATTGTATTTTAATTCCCTTCATTCTCTTCCTTGGAACTTCTCCTTCAATTTGTCCCAAGTCTTTTTACAGCCTCAATATTCAGGATCCATGATAAATACACCATTACTTAGTGCTATATGTTTAATGGCAAGTGCTCTCCCTTCCTCCACCACTTCACCATTAATGATTTATTATCTGAGCTATGAATGGGCTGTTTGGTAAAAGAGGTGAATTGCTACCATTTTCCACCGCACCCCATAAACTCAAAGATCTGAGACCAAGTTCTCATTTTCACAACTCACGTATGGTAGTTTTTACTTGCAAATATATGTAGGTAAAAGCATTTTAAAATCACCACTTAATCATCTCATTATAAGCTCTCTAGACACGCTTGACTATAGAAATTACGGTTTATCTTGAAGTCCAATCTTCAATGGCAGATTGGCAGTCACATGTGACCCAAATATAATTCAGTACACTACTAAATTACAATTGGCCAATTACATGAATTGTATTTTAACTTTTGCTTTTTCAAAAAAAAAAAAAAAAGGTTTGTATTTTCCTGAAAAAAACATAAAACTCTATTTGTTAACAAATTCAAAGAGTTATAGACGTGTGTTCCTGCAAACATGGTCATATAAAACTGATTTCTCGATTATAAAATAAATTGAAAAAAATTATAATCTGTTATGGTATTCATGTGTTTTTTATGCCAATAACAAAAATTATATAAATTATTAAGTAGACATAATAGTCTTGGTTTTATTTGTTTTATAAAATTCAGCCTATAAATTTAAATGTTGATAGAAGTATTACATTAATAATAATAATATTAATATTTATATAAATAATATAATATAATGAATAGTATTTTATGCATAAAAAGTTGGACAGCAATTATATTCTCTCCCTTCATTGATTAGTCTTAATGACCAATAAGGGGGGTTGCAAAATTGATGCATTGTTTTATGGGATAAAAGTTAAGCTACTTTACTTGAGAGGTGCAGTGCCTGTATGTGATAAAAGTTAATTTACACTTGAGAGGTTCAAAATTGATGCATGGTCTTGAGGAGATAAAAGTTCTGATACACTCTTGAGAGGTCCCGAACTTGAAGTTGCTTCTGTGCCCAATAAATTCAACTCCTGTGCTATGATGATAATCTTCACACCAATCATATATCACTTCTTTTTCTCTAAATTTTTCATAGTCAAACATTACTGAAATTATGTTTGTAAAAATAAATTCTTTAGACATCAATCTAGAGGTTGATAGAGCTTCCATGACTTCAACCCATTTCTCCAAGGTTATATTTTTCTGACCACTTTTTGTCCATATCGTTCTCTCATTTAGGATATACTACACCATGTATACTTAATTTTTTGTTAATATAAAATTATATTAACTGTTTGAAAAAAGATTATGTGCATTCACACTCTAGTGAATAGGAACTGTTAACTAAAAGTAGCATAATTCCCATCTCAAGTATATATTTTTAGATTTATCGAAATAAAATAGGAGTCATTTGAATAAATTTCGATACTTTCTTGTTCTCAAATAATTCTTCAAGCTATTTTTATCAAATATTGTCAAGCAAATCCTCTCACTTAGAAAAAAAAAAACTTCATATGTTAAGATCCCTGACCATTTGTTTTGCTGAATCTCTCATCTACATTATAGAAGCATAATTATATTGATAAAATTTATTGAATGAGTAGGATTTGATAGATTGGTAATGTCACGCAAAAAATGCATTTCCCAATAAGTAATCATGACATTTATAACTATTTGGATAATAAAAATTAAATTTTGTGTGGTACTGTATACAACTTTTGTATCCAATATCACTACTACAAACAGGGTCTTTAACGACGGTTATTTTAGGCATTTAACGACGGTTTATAAACCGTCTTTAAAAACAGTGTCGTTGAAAATAATATTTTCAACGACGGTTTTTAAACCGTCTTTGTTTCCTATTTTTAACGACGGTTTTTTAGAAACAACCGTCTTCGTTTATAATTTATTTTTATAAAAAAATAAAA
>PYAF01001402.1:494502-504534 GCA_007407185.1 Glycine tomentella | reverse complement strand
ACCGTCTTAGAATCACAGCTTTCAAAGACGGTCTTCTTAAAACCCGTCCTGGAATGGTAGTTTCTAAGACGGTTTTTTCACAACCGTCTTAGAATTATAATATTTATTTACAAAAATGCCACCGCGTGACATACGAAGACGGTTATGAAACAACCGTCGTCGAATGTGTGTCGTAGAAAGGCCCTTTTGTAGTAGTGTATAATCCTGAGTTTCTGAATGGTGTTTATTAACAGTTGAATTGGAGGACTACTCTGATTTTAGCCTTTCAAAGCATAGGAATTGTGTATGGTGATATTGGCACATCCCCACTTTACGTGTTTTCAGGCATATTCACCAATGGTATTCATCACAATGAAGACATTCTTGGGGTTTTGTCTCTAATAATCTACACCATTGTGATCATACCCATGATTAAGTATGTCTTCATTGTACTGCATGCTAATGACCATGGCAATGGTAAGATAGAGATACATGACAAAACTTTCATAATTGATGTTTATTCAAAAATTAAAATTTAATCTTTTATTTTAATAATTATTGTCATATGGATGTTATTCAAAAATTAAAATTAATATTTTACTCAACTTATTTTTTTTTTCTTTTTAATTCTGGTCAAAGAACAATGACTTTTTTCTTTTACAAAGAAATTTAGTTGAATATTTTTAATTCTAAGTAATAAATACCCTCCAGGCAAAAGTGGACTCAACTATTTTCTCATTTCTATAAAAACTGCTAATGCTATATACATTTTCCTAAGTTTTCAGACTTTTGGATTGAAATTTGTCCTTAACCTGTTAATCACAATGCGGTTTCTTTTTCAAACTAGGTGAATGACAACTCAGTTCAAAATAAATAATAACATGTTTCCCTTGCATAATTAATTAGGTGGGGCATTTGCACTCTATTCGTTGATATGTAGGCATGCCAAGGTGAGTTTAATTCCAAATCAACAACCAGAGGACAATGAGCTTTCAAATTACAGACTAGAAACACCATCTCACAAGCTGAATAGAACCCAAAAGTTAAAGGAAAAGCTTGAGAACAGTTATTTTGCTCGTGTTGTGCTTGTACTTGTAACCATGTTGGGGACTTCCATGGTCATAGGAGACGGCATTTTTACTCCATCAATTTCAGGTTAATCAATTATTTGCTAGCTTTCATTAATTTAATGTAGTATTATTCATTTATGTTTGTTAAACATATTGAAGTAGTGAGTTACTAGTATTAAATGAAGTAAAAATCAAGACAATTGGGTCCTTAATTAAGGACAAATACTAGTGTGAGTCACATTACACACATGATGAAGTGTTTGTATTAAAATTCATCTAAATAATAATAAAAAATAACTTTTGTACACAAAAAGGTGATATAAAAACAGTATAATATGAAAACATATTTAATGACATTGACCATTTTGAACATTTGGATTTTGGATGGAGGAGACTTGACATAAACACATTGTTCAAACTTGTATGCAGTTCTTTCTGCAGTGAGCGGGATCAGTACCTCCTTAGGTCAAGGTACTTGTATTATTAACCCTCTACTCTCTTTTTTTAGTTTATTGTAATTAATTATAATCATCATAATATTTTAATTATTTATTTTTTCAGAAGTTGTTGTGGGGATCTCTATAGCAATATTGATCGTCCTTTTTTCTCTGCAACGATTTGGCACTGACAAAGTAGGATCTTCATTTGCTCCAATTCTCTTGGTGTGGTTTTCATTCATTGCCGGAATTGGTATCTACAATTTATTTAAACATGACATTGGAGTATTACGTGCTTTCAATCCAAAATATATATTTGATTATTTCAAACGGAACGGTAAACAAGGATGGCTATCATTCGGTGGAGTCTTACTATGCATCACAGGTGAGTAGGCAGAGTAGCATATTTAACCATCTATTTTCATTAATATTTTTAATTAGTTAAGTTGCATCATTCTTTTAAGTTTAATTCTAACTAATATAAATGTTATGCATAATTATAGGGTCTGAGGCAATGTTTGCCGACTTGGGTCACTTTAGTGTGCGAGCCATTCAAGTAAGTAAAACACTTGTAATATAATATACAGTACCTTCAGATATTAAAGGTTAATGATTGTTGCACGTCATTTCCTTTATATTATATATCCATATTTCTTAGACAAGGATTATTAGTATTAGAAAAAACAATGTTATGAAACAATTTTTGCCAAAATCACACAAACAGTGACTTTTGTCAAATCTCATTTTCTATTTTTCTAATTTTTAATCAATGAGTCGAAAATTATAAAACAACCACATTAGTGAAATTGTGCAGACAATCTTCTTACTAAATCGCCATGCTCTCATTACTATTTGTTATGGTTGTGCAAAACTCACATAACTTTTAAAAGTAAAGCATAAAAGGAAACAAATAAACCATGACAAAACAGTGTCCTTTTTCTATCAAAATAAAATGATATTTTGAAATTCAATTTTTTTATAATTAAAATTAAACTGATATTGTAATGTATGTTGCAGATTAGCTTCTCTTTTGTGGTATTTCCTGCAATACTGATTGCATATATTGGATAAGCTGCATATCTACGAAAGTTCCCTGAGAAAGTATCTAATACATTCTATGCATGTACACCCGGTACATCTCTTAAATTTAGAAGATCCATTGATACATTTTTTTTAATATAATCCATGGTTTAATTGGAATTTCCTTTTATCTTTATTCCCTATACTGTCAATAAAATGCAGACCACTTATATTGGCCAACATTTGTTGTTGCTGTTGCTGCTGCCATCATAGCCAGTCAAGCAATGATTTCAGGAGCATTTTCTGTTATATCCCAAGCACAAAGTCTGGGTTGTTTCCCAAGAGTTAAGGTTGTGCATACTTCCACTAAGCACAGGGGCCAAGTGTATATTCCTGAGGTCAACTTCATGTTCATGATTGCATGTATTGTAGTCACTGCTGCCTTCAAGACCTCTGAAAAAATGACTCATGCATATGGTAACTACACTCATAATCTCCCCCCTCTCTCACACACACTTACATCATACATTTGTGTACTTAAAAAAATTCTAAGCTTTGTTGTATTAGCACAACGTGACAGGAGGCGAAGTTTTCTGTTTAATGCAGGGATTGCAGTAGTTTGTGATATGTTAATCACAACAATCTTGGTTTCTCTTATAATGTTGGTTATATGGAAGAAAAGTATATGGGTGGTTGCTCTCTTCTTGCCAGTCGGTTGCATTGAGCTTCTTTACTTATCATCACAGCTGACTAAATTCACAAAGGGAGGGTTTGTTCCTCTTCTATTAGCTTTCTTCTTGACAATATTCATGGGAATTTGGCACTACGTGCAAAAGGAAAGGTACATGTTTGAACTCAAGAACAAGGTTTCCTCCGAGTATGTGAGACAACTGGCTAAGAACGGAAACATAAATCGCATACCCGGAATTGGACTTTTGTATTCTGAGCTTGTACAAGGCATTCCTCCTATATTCCCACACTTCGTTGCTAGCATTCCATCCATTCATTCAATTGTGGTGTTTGTTTCCATCAAGGCTATTCCTATTGCAACAGTTGCATTGGAAGAGAGGTTTCTGTTTCGACAAGAATGGCCTAGAGAATATAGAATGTTTCGTTGTGTTGTGAGACATGGTTACAGGGATGTGCTAGGGGATCATGTGGTGTTTGAGTCACAATTAGTGCAACAACTGAAGAAATTTATAAGACAAGAGAGCTTCATGGTTGAGTATGAGGGAACAACAACTTATGAACAAAAGAGCCTATTCCTGCCAACGAGGATGAGATGGCTGACATCCCGCAAGGTTTCAGTTCCACAATTAATGTTACATCAGCTCAAGAAGAAAAAGCTATAACTAGTAGTTTTTCTGCTAGTGCAAGAGTAATCCCAGATAAAGGTGCTTTAGTTGTGTCTCGTGCCTCTTCAGATTCAATTCAACCATTTGGGGTGACTGAGGGAGTTGAAGAGGAGATCAAGTTTATAGAGAAGGCAATGGAGAGTGGTGTGGTGTATATGCTGGGGGAAGCAGAGATAGTGGCAGACCCAAAATCTTCTATCTTTAAAAAGATAGTTGTCAACTATGCTTATAGCTTTCTGAGAAAGAACTTTCGTGAGGGGGGTAAATCGATGGCAATCCCTCGTAACAGACTTCTCAAGGTTGGAATGACATATGAAATATGAGGCATGACAAGCAGATATGAGGCTGCCTCTATTATAAATAATTAAGATATAATGAGAGACATTTTTTGCATTTTGGCTACTTGGCTCAGCTTGTTGCAGTGTATAACTAAATAGTTTGTATTTGTTTTTAAATGTTATAGTGTAGGGCAATCTTTTCTCAACTCCATATGAATGCCTCTATCTAGTGAGTCTCTATAGGTAACGCTTGATTATAGAAATTAAGGTTTATCTTGAAGTCTAATCTTCAATGACAGTCACATGTGACCCAAACACAAGCATACCAAGTTGCAATTAACCAATTACATAATTGTATTTTCACTTATGCTTTTTCAAAAAAAAAAAAAAAAACATGGTTTGTATTTTCCTGAAAAAAGCATAAAACTCTGTCGGTTAACAAATTCAAATAGTTAAAGACGTGTGCACATTATCATATAAATCTGATCTCTCCATTACAAAATGAAAAAAATTTATAATCTGTTATGGTATTGTGTTTTATATGCCAATAACAAAATTTATATAAATTATTAATGTAGACATAACAGTCTTGGTATTTGTTTTATAAAAAAATTGTTGGAGACTAAATTCAGCATATACATTGAAATGTTGATACAAGTATTACATTAATAATAATATAATAAATAGTATTTTATGCATAAAAATATGGACAATCAATTATGTTCTCTCCCTTCATTAATTAGTCTTAACTTTTATCCTATCAAAGGGTTGCAAAATTGATGCATTGCCTTGATGGAAAAAAAGTTAAGCTACACTAGAGATTCAAAATTAATGCATGGCCTTTACGGGATAAAATTTACGCTAGACGTGAAAGGTTTCAACTTAAACTTGATTTTGTGGCCTATAAATTTAGCTCCAATGCAATGATAATCTTTACACCAATCAAAATCACTTTTCTCTCTATAATTTTTTCATATTCAAGCATTATTCAAATTATGTCTGGAGAAGCCTGGACAAAAAAATTCTTTAGATATCAATCTAGAGGTTGATAAAGTTTTCATGACTTCAAACCATTTCTCCAAGATTATATTTTTCTCATCACCTTTTTTCCTTATCGTTCTCTCCTTTAGCATATACTACACCATATATACATAACTTCTTATTATTATAAAATTCCTTACTAATAACAATTCGTGTTACTTGTCTATCTGATTTTTGTTATAGTTTCAATTAATCTAATTTATGTCATTGTATTTAGATAAGTTAATTAGATAAGGTGTATGAATTGTTATAATTTTTCTAACATCATTTTTTTCTATGAATAAAAAAATCATCTAATTTATATATTTAGAAGATTAAGCATGTAAAGTTAAGTGAGCTATATTAAAAAAATGTTTATTTCTAAAGAATACTTTAAGCATTTATTAAGATTGAATTAAAAATCAAAAAGTATCAACCTTAGAATTTGAGTTTATCTTATTTAGGATGTTCATTCACAAGTCACTGTGACTGAGAGCAATGATGAGATAAGATATTTGTTCTGCTGAAAAAATGCATCAGAAAAGTCATACAAAAATCAACATCCCACCGGCCTATCAACTGTTCAACTTAAGCTTTAGTCAAGATAATGAGGAGTGGATATAGTGCCGTATATTTCAAAACGGAAAATAAAATCTTCTTCCTCAATTATAGTTTCCATAATAAGTCGAAGTTATACTTGCTATTCTACAGATATCACAAGATGCTTATCACAAAAGTGCAATTAAATAAATAAAAAAAAGTTTATGAATCTCTATTACATTTTTTTAACACATTCTCTATTCTGTTTTTAGCGGAAATTTATAAGAAAACACAACAAAAAAATGAAACTCAAGGCCTATTTGTTTCAAAGTTAAGCATCATTGATTTTATTGAAATAATTTTGAATCGTTACACTTGAAATGTGTTTTTCCTTTTCATGGAAAAACGTGATGATTGATTTTCAATATGAATTTCAGTCAATAATAGAAATTTTTTGTTGAAAGATTATGTTATAAAAAATATCGCCAACATTTCACAGTTAGAAGTCCTATCTTTTGCCGAAGGCAACAGCTAATTTGGCAAACCAGAGTAGCAAGTCCTATTCTACTAAAAAAAAGTAGCAAGTCCTACAGCATGAGAAGATCATAATTGCCGGAAATAAGCTATGTTTAATTTAGGTATCGGTACAAGACAATCTGATAAGTGATAATGATATTTGACTCTATTACATGGTTAGTAGTAATGCACCTTTTTTCAAATTCACCTCACTTTATTGATGACCGACAATCCCATTATGTCAGCAATATTTTCAAGGTGACAAACAGTATTGATTTTTCTGCTATGAACATGATGAAAATAATGAATTTTGTTTCCGAAAGTGCTTCCATTATTGGACCTATTGTACCACTCAATAATACCAGAAGAATACTGCTATTGGGAATGGGATGACTACCTAATATATTTTCCATTATGAACCATAAAATGAGACATTAGTATTACAAAAAAAAAGCACCCTAAAAGAAGAGAAAAATTCTTGATTTTTATGAGTAGCCTATACTTCATTCTGTTCTCATGGCTTTGATCCAATCAAGTTCAAGTTCAACTCTGAAATCACCTGGTCCAGATCTAGCACATGGGACACCACCCTCAGCATTGACAGACAGATACATGCCCAAAACACTGGATGATTCATTTTGATTTGTGCATCTATAAAATTCCCTCTCCAAGTAGGTAAATATCGAGTTAGAGGAATCTGGCCAATCAATGAAATTAATAAGCATATGACACCCAATATGTTGATATAGAAATCAACTAGCTACAAATAACAGCACAGCAGCAAAAGCCTTATCCCACTAGGTAAGGTTAATTACATGGATCACACAGCAACATTGGGCTCAATTAAAGACAATGAGTGATCCATGTTTAGTATATCGACAAATTTTACATTAGCTGCTGAAAACCTAACATAATCCTCCTTGTTTACCCAGATTTGGGATTGACTATGAAACCATGGCCAGTCTTCGACTAGCTAGTTACCTAACCTAGCAAAAAATATTACATATTTGAATAATATTTTTCTTAAAAACCCCATATTATTGGACGAGTTTATATATTTCATGTGAAATTCTTTTCAAAAATATTGTGATTTATATAAATTTAAATTAATTTATATAATGTATAATTATATATCATATTACTCACCACAGTGGTTCACATGTTTCAATGTATTGCAACTTCCACATGTGTTTTTTTTTTTTATTATGGCCTCTCTCTCTCTCTCTCTCTATATATATATATATGTTTGAGTTTTGAATTTTAAGATTCTAAGGTACTTTTTTCTTTAAGTCTCATGTGACCAAATTTAATTTTAATTTAAACATATTTATCATTTATGTTCAATTACTTGATTGAGCCAACTTTTAATAAATCATTACAAAAAATAATTAAAAGAAAAAAATGATTTACATATTATCAAATCATTAAACTTCACCAAACTCTAATTAAAATCTGTAAATATATTATTTTTGTTTTGAATAGTTCTTTTTTCAAATTATAATTGGATAGTAATTTTTCTGACAATAATTAAAGGTATGATTTTTTTCCAACTCAAACAAGATTAATTTCGTAAATTAATTACTACCTTTTTAAAATTAAAATATATTAATTATTGGTATTATTATTTACTATTATTTTCAAATTTGAATTAAATAATATTTATTTTAGTTTCTGACAAATCTTAGTCTTAAAAATATTATTATTACAATCATACTATTAAATTTAAATTAAATTAATTATAATAAAATTTGGTTGTTTATATTTATATAGAGGAAGTATTATTCAATCAACGTAGTAGTGTGCATATATTTGGGTCACATTTGGTTGAGTGCCATAGAGGAAGATAAACTTTAATTTATATAGTTTAGTGTACACATAGAGCTTCTAATAAGATAATTAAGTGGTCCCATGAAACTAAAGAAAGCTGGTAGAATAGGAACAAACCCTCTCTTTATGAACTAATCATGACAGTTTTAATGGGACACTGACATTGAGTACAAAAGGAAAGGTATATTTTTGAACTCAAGAACAAAAGGTTTCCACCTAGTATATGAGAAAACTAGCTAACATCCCCATAAATGGCAGTCCCCGGAATTGGCTTTTGTGTTCTTAGCTTGAACAAGACATTCCTCTTATGTTCCCACATTTCACGGCCAACATTTCATCCATCCATTCAGTTGTGGTGTTTGTTTTCATTAAGGTTATTCTATTCCTATTACAACATTTGCATTGGAAGAGAGGATTTAAAGGAAGATCAGTCTAAAGAATAAAGAATATTTTTGTTGTGTTGTGAGACACTGACACATTGTTACGGGAATGTGCTTGGGGGATGTGGTGTTTAAGTTACAACTAGTGCAACTATTGAAGAGGAATTTATAAGACGAGCGATTTATGATTGAGGTTGAGCTGTGAGCGAGAACAAGAACACGACCCATCGCAACGTGCGTTTGCGTGTTCCTCTCGACACCGAGGCCACTCGCCTACATGCACTTGCCTATTGTGAAGCGTTGCATTGTTTTGGAAATCATAGACGACTTTTGGATCTTCAGCATGAACTTGGCAGATTTCCTGTGGATGGTTCCTGGCTGGATTCGATCCCTCGAGCACTCTGCTCTAATTGTTAATTCCCATCTCAATTCTAAAGCCGTGAAGGATTTGCTGAACCAAACATGAATCTTTAGATTCATTTGGCTCTCACTCAATTACTAATGGGAAGTGTTATCAAACGGACCGCTCGGTCCAATCAGGAGCAGGTGGCCTAATTGGTTAAAAAAAATTAATAAAAAATTAGATTTTTTTAATTTGAATTGTGAAGTATGAATAAAATTTTATTATTAAAATAATGTTAGTTATATATTAATATATAATAGATATATATAATTTTTTATTTTTAATATATACTGGACCAATTAATAATTCATAAATTGGACTATTGAGACTAGATCGGATTAATGATCGAACCTGATTACATAATTATGTTTATGAAAAATTTCTTAACTTTTTATGTAATGAGCCTATCTTTTCTTTGCTATTTTTATTTTTTTTATTTTAAAAATATTGAAAACAATTACAAATATAAGATTAGAATATTCGAAAGACTATTCTAACCAAACAAAAGTTATTTTTTTTTAAATCCAAAGAATTCTTATTCATTTATGCATGGCTGAAAGTTTCAATGCCGATAATGAGAAGATTCCTCATAAGGAATGTTCCGTTCTGAAAGAACAGATATGTCCAACAAGGAATGTTGGGTATTTTGATATATGATCAGACTCTCCCTTCCCGGCCGGCTTATGGAGATGAAGCCAACGACAGAAGAGAAGATCACAACGAATACGAGAGCAATTGGGGTGCTGTGTGTGCCGTGTGAATGGAAAGAGAGAGTCAGAAAAAGTGTACCTTGAGAATGTCTGGAGGGTTGTATTTATATTAAATTAAGGGCCTTGGGCCTCAGCTCATAAAGAACCTATTTACAGACAGAATAATAGGAAATAATGACCAGATATGGTTACCGGAATTACGTACCTGATTGATGGGATATGATTGATTTTCAAATATTTGAATTGATTGAGCAGTTAAAAGGCCAGAGCCGCATTCAAAGTTCATATGACCTTATGATATTCAATGCTGGAATCAGACCCGCTATTAATGTCGGTATTTCCGTTTCAAGAGTTGGATCGGCAGCTCAAATCAAAGCCATGAAACAAGTAGCTGGTAAATTAAAATTGGAATTAGCACAATTCGCAGAATTAGAAGCTTTTGCCCAATTCGCTTCTGATCTCGATAAAGCTACTCAAAATCAATTAGCAAGAGGTCA
>PYAF01001402.1:476757-494402 GCA_007407185.1 Glycine tomentella | reverse complement strand
ATGTCGGTATTTCCGTTTCAAGAGTTGGATCGGCAGCTCAAATCAAAGCCATGAAACAAGTAGCTGGTAAATTAAAATTGGAATTAGCACAATTCGCAGAATTAGAAGCTTTTGCCCAATTCGCTTCTGATCTCGATAAAGCTACTCAAAATCAATTAGCAAGAGGTCAACGATTGCGCGAGTTGCTTAAACAATCCCAGAGTAGAATAATATTTCGTCTTCTTTAGGCTTTGAATTGTATGCATGAATGCAAATAGTTAGGTATTACTTTTCTGTTCAAATATTCTAAATAATACCGTTTTAAGAATTTATTAATTATAAGATCTACTAGCTGGACTATGTTCCTATGTTCTTGATATACTCCTAATTTGTTTAAAAAAAAATTCAAAATTCTTCTTCCTGTCTCTTGTTCTCTTCTCGCTTGCTCTCTCTCCTGCATGATATTGTCATTTCTCCATGCAACATTTTTCAACATTATGCAACTATTCATTGTTGCAATTGTGCTGAATTTTTGTTGTTGTTGTTGTTATGGGTTATCCTATGTGGCGGCTAATCGTGGAGCAAGTTAAACCCAGTTAGATTGGCTAGTAATTGCTATTGGAGTAACATGAACAAGGATTTAGGTTCTAAGGCCATCATTGTAGGTCTAAATTTGACCAACATGTGGTCTTCCAAGGGTATATTAATTATTCACTAGAATTAAATTATGACTCAATGGTATTGATTTGCGCAAGTTTAAAATGTTAATTGGTTAAGTAAACAAATTTACTCCTCAACACGAAAAATAATGTTTAATTGATAAGAAAACTCATTTTGCACAACCATAATTAGTTATTCATTATTTAAATAATATTTTCTTAAAAATTATGTTATTGGACAAGTTTACGCATTCCAAGTGAAATTCTTTTAGAAAATTTTGCCATTTATATAACTTTAAATTAAATTATATAATATATAATTATATATCATATTACTCATAACAGATGTTCACAATATTTCAATGTATCACCTTTCAAGATCATGTGTTTTGTTATTGTCATACAAAAAATATGACTAACACAAAATCATCTCTCTTTTGTGTATTTCCATGTTTTATAGGTAGCATATGTTTATCAAATTAAATGTTTTAAAAGTGATATGAAATTTTTTAATTATATTTATCATAATAATTTATTTATTTTTAATTCGAAAAAACTAGATTTCTATCTCTTCTCATTAGAATGATTTGTGAGAAACTAAATTAAGAACGTTAGATCATTGAGAATGAATTTCAATTTGTATACCAAACATATGAATTTAAAATTTTCAACTTAAAATTCGTGCAAGCTTTCCTATCAAATACCCTCTAAAAGTTGAAGAAGATTTTTTTTTCCGTCCCATGAAGCCAAATAAAGGAGGCAACCGACTTCACGTTTGGGACTAATTTGATTTGAGTGAAGAACATCAATTTTGGGGTCTTGTTTTTAATTTCGTTAAATCTAGGGATAAAAATGAGAGTTAGTTTCAAATTGAGGGACCATAGTCGAGAATATATAAAGAAAAAGTAAATTTCCCCGACAAAATTCGAAAGGCAAAAACTCTTGAATCTTGAGTAAGCAGACGGCATGGCATTCTCAGCTATCTCACGACTAGCCAATCTTCGGCGACACTTGGATTTGACTGAAACAGTGAACAAGGTATTGAGCATGAATTTCTCGCAGCATAACCATCATCAGTATTTGCTGCTATACCAAGTTATTTTATTGTAGTCAAACATTATTATTCATAAGCAAAGCGTAAAATGGGTTTTGATATAGGCTGCGCAAGTCGGGTCAATCAAGGTGAAGGTAGCTTCAGAGGTTTCTGAAGCATTATCACTGGGTCGTGCAGTTGTTGCTCTTGAATCTACCATTATTTCGCATGGTTCTCTCTATTTCCTCTTTCAACTCCAATACCCACAACTTAGTATTTAGACTATACTCACTGTTCTTTGTAGGGATGCCATATCCCCAAAATTTGGAAACTGCAAAAGAGGTGGAACGTATTGTAAGAGAGAACGGTGCAGTTCCTGCAACCATTGCAATTTTAGATGGCACACCTTGTGTAGGTCTTTATTGTCATCTTTCCCAACTCCATGAATTCAATTATTATTTCACATTTTATCATTCTACTTGCAAGCACAATTGATCATGTATGAGAAGAATGTTGGAAAGCTTGCACTTAACTACTTGTGGATCTCCTTTTTCATGTTGTCTTGTAAATCGAGTTTGGTTTGAGAAATGGGTGCTTGGAATGAAGAGAAGAGTAAAAATAGCAAACATTATTGATTCACAAAACAACCTGAATGAGAGTTAGGAAATCCACAATTTGTGAACCGCAAGCATTGTATTCTTATACCAGATCACTTGCTTTATGTGAGTCATTTGTTCACAAAGTTGAAAAGATCAGATGAAGAGTTTGTCATCCCATTTTGACTTTGCTTTTGCAATGATAATATTTTTTATTGTATTTTTTTGTTTAAAATAGACAATTTTTATTTTCTTGTTTTTTTTTATGTGGATAGGCCTAAGTATAGAAGAACTTGAAAGGCTAGCTATTTTGGGAACGAGAGCTCAGAAGACAGCTCGAAGGGACATCGCTCATGTTGTGAGTATTTTGGCATCAATATGCTCGTCATATTTATGTAGTGTATATGTCTATATATGGATGTTCTTAGCAACCTTACAGAAAGAAAAGTAGAAAACCCATTATAGCCAAAATGTTGTGTAGTCCAAGAACTTTAAGCAACTACTATGTATAGAAAGAATTCCTTGGAATTATTAGTTGCCCCTATCCTACCATTTATTTTTATTAAAAAAAGTTAACAAAGATTTTCAAAATATGTAACTGTCATGAGGGACATAAAGCTATTAAAGTAAAGTTGAACAAATAACTAATAGTTGAAAGAAAAAGTAAATGGATGAAAAGATCATCTAGCTTTACGATAAGGTTCGTTTACTTATTCTCACTCAAACATGACTTCAATGGTGCAAATTTTACTGCTAATAGTGATGGAAGACTTTGTTATCATCTTGCTGGTTCTTCCCATTTTGCAGATTACTTTTTTTTTTTTTTTGGCTGATGTATTGTTCAACTAATATCTTAGATTCTTGCAATGATTTTAGATTGGTTTCTTGAATCTTGGGTTGACTAATAATCTGAGACTTTTAGTTTTGTCACCATAATATTTTGTACTTTTAATGGGCTAAATTTTGCTTGACAGTTTTTCAAATTTGTTACTGCCATTATATTCATCCTTTTAGTTTTTTTTTAATATTATAAAACTTTTAGAAATAAACTTTCTATAGTAATGGCATATTGATAAAAACATTTATACCTTTCTCATACCCACAACTGGTGTGCACCTTTATGGTTTTTAAGTGTTTCACTACAGTTTTCATACTAACGTGTAATTTTTAGGTAGCTTGCGGTGGAAATGGTGCAACTACTGTTTCTGCAACAATGCTTTTTGCTTCAATGGTATTATTATGATATACTGTCTCTTTATCATCCTCACTGCTTGTATCATGCATTTTGGTTTCACTTCTATGCTTTTTAAAATTTTCTGCAGGTTCATATTCCTGTTTTTGTTACTGGGGGCATTGGGGGAGTGCACAGACATTCGGAACAGAGTATGTTAACCTCCTAAATCTTACTACTAGAAAGAATTGGTTTTCATAAAGGATGCTGACAAACCTTGTAAGATGACACATTTCAGACCAAATGAATCAACCAGTGCATGTTTTGTGAATTATTGTCAGCATCCTTAAACAATGAAAAAGGAGATCTTTGGCACCTGACAAAGTTTGGCCTTTCACAGAAAAAAAAACCTTGTAAAATTTCTTTAGGACCAAAAATACTTGTTGCAATACATCATGCAAAATAAATAGCCTTATGGAACATTTAGTCTGGTAATTCAAGGTCATAATTTCTCCTTGGCTGTATAAAATACAAATGGGTTCCACATTTAGTTGGAATGCTTGTGTAATACAACTTTCAACACTTTACACTGCTCTTTTTATGGAACATTTTAGTCATGTCCTGGAAAATATAATTTCATGCTGCCATCTACAAACATAAGAAATTAATTTTCATTTTTTTTAATATTATTGGGGTTTATGCAAATAAGTCTGACATGTCTATTGAGCATATTAGTTTTCATATTCTTGGGCAGCTATGGACATATCTTCTGATCTCACTGAGCTAGGCAGAACACCAGTAACGGTTGTATGTGCTGGTGTAAAATCAATATTAGATATTCCCAGGACGCTTGAATATCTGGTACCCATTTACTTTTGTGTCAATATCACTGAAGCAGTCATCAATTATAGCTTTTATTATTTGTTTTTATCTTGAATAGGAAACACTAGGAGTTTGTGTAGCTGCTTACAAGACTAATGAGTTTCCTGCATTTTTCACAGAATCAAGTGGCTGCAAGGTATATTAAATTGGTTTCTCATAAGGCTTTCAGTTTTCTTAAGCATGTTGAATACTTGGTGTGGTTGCACTTCAGTAAATAGCTTAATTACCTGCTTGTTGGTTGCTTGTTGTGTGAACCAAGACCCATCATGCCTAGTCCAAAATTGTTGCTTGCTTATGACCAATGAGATTAACCCCTATCACTGAGCTGCCTTTAACCACCATGGATGAACTGCTTCTTTTGCTAGGTAACGTGCACAAAGAGCAAGCAATCAACAAATAACAGTATATGTATGACTGAGAAATTGGAATTTGTATTCAAATGCAGAAGAACACTAGGTTCATTCTACCCAAGAGCTATGCTCCTTCAGAGGCCCAAGCACTCTGCCATAACGAACATCAGATTCCTCTCCCCCTCACTCCTCACCCTAGGCCCCACTTATAATAGAATTCCCTTCACCCAAACCTTGCCTCTCTCTCTCACTGCCACCTCATCACCTATTCTATATCTCATTTTATTCCTTCTCGTATATACTCTCCATTGGACCTTGGGCCAGAGTCTACTAAGGAGGTCCTAATGTTGTCCCCTCCTTGAACAACAGACTTGTCCTCAAGTCTGAAGCACAGAAATTGACTGCGAAAAGTGGTGTTTCATTTTCCAATTGCCAATAGCAAATTGTCGCCTCTGTCGCTTTTGGTCAGCATAGGATTTCATTCTCCCGTGAGCACGTTGCATGTGATGTTTTAGTTGGCGTAAAGCCTCATCCCGATCCAGCAACTCCTTCTGGACAGCCTCGACTTTAGTTTTGCCAATCAGAAAACGAGAGACCATCAAAGGTTTCCGACCATAGACAACCTCAAACAGAGTAGTCCCAGTAGAAGCATGAAAGTTAGTGTTGTACCAAAATTCAGCCCATGATAGCCACGACACCCATGTCTTAGGCTGATCCGCAAAAAAACAGCGAATGAAAGTCTCCAAACACTGATTTACCTCCTCAGTCTGGTCATCTGTTTGAGGATGGTAGGCTGTGCTCATTTTCAATTGAGTACCTGTAGCTTGAAAAGCTCTTGCCAAAAATTACTGACAAAAATAGGATCCCTGCCATTGAGTATAGATGCCCGAATGCCGTGAAGTCAAACCACCTCTTTTGTAAAAATCTCTGCCAACACCTTAGCCATATAAGGATGCTTTAAAGGAATAAAATGGCTGGATTTGGACAAACGATCCACCACAACCAAAATAGCTGAGAATCCTTTCGACTTGGGAAGGCCCGTAATGAAATCCATTGAGATTTCTTCCCAAATGAGGTTGGGGACATTGAGAGGCTGTAATAGATAGAGAGCTAGTAAAACAGTTTGGTATTTTCGAACACCCCAAAAATGTAGTAGATAGAGAGCTAGTAATAAAGAAATCAGAGAAGAAAAACATCTCTTCCTTATGGCAAGAGTCATCCAAAACTACCCAATTTGATTGCCTGCCTCTCATTTCCTCCCTTTTTCCCTTGTATTTGGCCTCTAACTTTATGTCAATTCTTCCCTTTTAATAATTGGTCATGAATATATATCAGTGTTTAACTGTAATGTTGTGTATAGGATGATCATGCTAAGCCTTTTATTTAAAATGAGCAAATAGGATCAGTACTAATTACATAGTATCAATCTCATAATGAGTAATAAAGACTAAATCACTAATTGCTATCTCATCATAAATAAGAGAATAATATTAAATTAACATAATGAGATGGTTTGGGCACGTTATGAGACGATCACTGGATGCTCCTGTCAGAACAAGAGTTTGTTACCAAGAGCTAGATACAAAGAGAGGTAGAGGTCGACCAAAACTTATCTGGGGAAAGGTTGTTAAACAAGACCTAATGGAGTGGGATATAAATTGGCGGACGGTATGTCTTAGGACGGAGTGGAGAAAAGCTATAAGCTTGGTGGAAGGTTAAACCCTTTAGTAGTTCTATGTTCTAGTTGTTCCTTTGTTTAATTCTTTTCCTCTTCTTTTCTCCTTTCACCATTCTTTTATTTTAGCTTTGTTTCTCTCTTTTGTCCTTTTTTTCGATTTATCATTGGGTTCATCTACCACCGACCCCAATTAATTTGGATTAAAGGTGCTGTTGATGTTGATGTTGAACATAACCATTCACAATACATTTCAATCCATGATTTTGGAAATAGGCATTCTGATTCGTGATTGATAATTTCACAACCATGTGTTTCACCATCATTATTATGATAGTATTTTAGTATTTAAATAGAATAATGTACCAAGAAGTGAGTTTAATTGGCAACATCTTATTTGATCATTTTTTCGTTGTAAAATTTCCAGGTCTCATGTCGGGTAGATACTCCTGAAGACTGTGCCTGCTTAATAGGCAAGGAAAACAATCTTTTTTTTTTTGTAAATTTATATTTTATCTATGTGATATCTTTTAATTTTTATTCTTCTTGCAGAAGCAAGCATCAAACTCAAGCTTGGAACTGGAATTTTGATAGCAGTTCCTATTCCTCAAGAACACTCAACTTCTGGACAAATAATTGAATCTGCCATTCAGAAAGCCATTAAAGAAGCTAGGTAAATGTTTTTGTTCTGTCTCTTTCTCTATCCATTATGGCCTAATATGTAAGTTGTACATTAAATGGTTTTCTATTGTTTTCATCATCCACTTGCAGGGAAAAGAATATAACAGGAAATGCTGAGACTCCTTTCTTGCTTGCTAGAGTAAATGAACTGACTGGAGGTGCTTCACTTGCTGCAAGTATCCACTTTTAAAGTTTTCCAACAATACATTGTCATAAAAACAATAATTAACAAAGTACTACCTTTGGTCCTCTGTATATAAGAATCATAGGACTAAATCATCAAGAACAGGAAAAGTAGTTAAAATAGTTGTTTTTATTTCATACTAGCGTAAATTCAATTTTTATTCCAAAAATGCCCTTAATATTAATTGGTTTAAGTGGTAGTTAGATATTGACACTACTCATAATCCAAGGAATACCAATGAGTTATATTGTTAATAGCTCGTTTAATGCATCCACTTTCATAGGGAATGAGTGAAATCTCATTAATAGACTTCACAATAAATTAAGGGTATAAAAGGAAACTAGTCATTAATACAGTTAAAAGAGGTCATATGTTTATTATAATTAGGACCCAAAAAAAAAAAAACACAACTAAGATTTGTTTCTTATATAAAGGACATGAGGTAGTATGTTTTAATATAAATTTTAGTCTATTGTAACTAATATGATTTCAAATGTCATGTCCAAATTAAATATTTGATCTAGTGTTGAAGTGAATCTTAACAATAATTTAGATATTGCTCTTGTGAAGAATAATGCTCTTGTTGGAGCTAAAGTTGCTGTAGCCCTTACTCAATTAAGAGAAAATTGTCAAAGGTGAGCTTATACCAGTTCAGCATGAGCATGTAGACGTTTGACATTGATTCTTATCTTGTTGCTGCAAATTTTACTTAACACAATCCTCAAAAGGTTTCTACGGTGTCAAATGTTAACATCTCTGTGTCTTATCTATGCAAGATAGATTTTCTTTAATGAGATAAATATGTAATATTGAAGAAATTTTTGCTATTACATCCCAAATTAACTTGCAGGAAGCATGTAGTATGGAGTTTTTGTTTCGGGAAAAAGAAAGCAATTAGATAACTTATGGGAGAAACTAGTTCTTTAGTTCATGTAGAATTTGCTGTCACATAAAATATACAATGCACAGATACTCCAAAATCTGCTAACTTGAATTATGAGAAGCATGGATTGTAGGTCAGGAGTTCTAGTACCAACTTGAATTACGAGAAACTGAATATTGTTTCAGATTATCAAATTGTTCAAGGTTGATTACAATATTTACATGTTAGGAATTAATGCTAACCTCGGAATTGTGAACAACAAATTTGGATCAATTACAAGAATTGAGAGGATAACCAAATAAATCTGCTAACTGTATCTGTACATAAAAAATGGAAAATGAGGAAATAATACATGTGCTTCCTGGATTGTGTAGAAACAGGACAATAGATCATTTTCATCAACTAAGCTATTGTTATCGCAAGCATTGATGGGTAGGCAAGGGGAAAGTTGCATAGTGGAGAAGGCACTGAAGTGAGAATGAGAAATTGTAGACAAGGGTGTTTGTGGATTGGTTTTGAGAAAAAATTCCTACATATCTAATTTAATCAATTTTTATAATATTATCTTATAGGTTTGGTTCAAATGTAAATACAATCCAATTCAATATAAATCAGTTTGGATTGGTTTTTCAATTATTTTTTTTTATAGAAATTTAATTTCATCAAATATAAGTCTAAACTAATTCATCAAGATACAAATTTAAAATCTTTAATTTAATTCCAAATTAATTGATCGCTACTGTTTGGATCCTATTGTACAGAAGGTTTTTTTGTAGACAGGATTAAATCCCGTCGGTAGGAGATTATTAGGTGGTAAAGGGATATGCAGCAATTCAGGAGTTTCCTATTTTACTTTGGATTCTAGTTCTAGTTAAAGAGGCACATGCTCTTCTTACATAATTGAAAGAATCTAGGTGTGAGCAATAAAACAAAAGGTGTGGGAAATTGTGAGAAACTGTAGAGTAATCTCTGAGAAAATCTATGCGAAACTTTACATTCATATCTGGTAAAATACTCACTGAGTTCTTGCATCTAGAGTCTGGTGCACAGTTTGAAAAAGGTTGCAACAGCTAACTAACTCTAAAGAAGCTATTACAACTAGCTAACTTTGAACAACAGCTACAAAGGGTTCAACAGATGGTAGCAGCTTCTCTAGCTGAAATGGTAACTAGCTTACTCTGCTACACGAGTATGTTTAACATTCTCCCTGCTAACTCGGTGGATAAAATTGGTTGAACAGGCGGAGTTTATCTTGAAGATGATAGAACCTAGTCGTGGACAGTTCCTTAGTGAGAACATGACATGATTATAGATCCAATTGACTCAACAAGACTCTAATGGTTTACTCTTGTCGGTTTACACCCACCTTAGAAGGGAATATATGTATGTGTCAATGCGACAACTAGGATTGATGGATTGAATCCACATATATAACATTGACATGGATGCATTTAATGAATTAAGGATGACTGCCTGTAAATTTTATATGAAAATGAGATACTTTATCTAAGGAAATGGGGTCTCGGTTTGTGTGACTTGAGGAAAGATTTATGTTAAATTATTATGGATAATTATGATGTCAAAATTTAGTGAAACTTGCATGACTTATTTTTGGATTGTAGTGGAAGACGAGTGCATGACATATTGATGTATATTAGAGAATATGCTGGTTGGAAAACATGATGTGCTGTTTATTTCTTGGATTATATTCAACTTATTTTAGCTCTTATACTGCTAAGTTTCCTAATTCTTATAAAATAAAGATTACTGAATCATGCTTCCTTTAACGTATTCTGCTCAAGAAAAGGAAAGGCACTACATAATGAACATGGTTTTGGGTTGTTTCGAACAATGCGGCATATCAATTGAATTATGTTTCTTGTAAATTCCTTATTACTTTTATGTTCCTTATAATGATTGGATGTGTATGTTACTCCTGATATGGGTTCCTATCTTATTATCTGTTGTGTATTTTTGTATAAATAAAGATCTTAGTTAGAAGTTGGAAGATGGCCTCCACAACCAGTCTGATCCAACTACAATTGGGATCAGGAACCTAGAAACTTGATCACTCTGCTAGTGATTCACTTCTTGACGTTTTGTGCTGTATTATCCCCCCCGGTTTTCCTTGTGAAGTGGATTTTTTATTTGCTGATGCTCGTTATGCATTTCAAAATTGCAGAAGTGGTTAGTGAACTTGGCAAAACATATATGTTGTGAGAGGGATACTGCTGGACAGGAAAGATTTAAAGTTCTAATTCAATCTTTCCAAGCTACATTAGGGACGCATCTGTTGCTGTCATTGTTTATTTATAGTTAATTAGAGCTTTTTTTTTTTCTCTTTTTGGATGCTGGTTATTTAAAATGGTGAATTTGAAGATCTGACTTTGTTTTTCAATTTTTTTTCCAATAAAGGAATAGACATATAATCCCTAGGGGTATTCAAATTCAAACAAAAAAAATAAAAATAGAAAACTGTTCAAAAAATTCGAAGATCAAACTGAATCGATTCTTTTTCCATTTTTATGGATGATTTTTTTTCTCAAATTAATCTGTTTAGTTCAATTTACAGTTGTTGTTTTTGAAATTGAATCAAATTGTAACACTTATATTACTTTAGAATTTGTTTGGGATATTTAATTGAGTTTTAATTTTTTTTAAATAGCAATCAAATTTTAGTTTTAGTTTAAAAAAAATAAACCAGTTTTAATATATGATTAGTTTCAAATAAACTCATTTTGAAATTTCATATTGATTTAAAATTAGTTTAAGAGTGTTTTTGTGTGTGGTGACAATAATGATGGTGGTGGTGATGTTAACAACAATCATAATGATAGAGATTAGTGGTGGTCGCGACGGTAGTGGTGACAAAAGTGGTATTGTTGTTGGTAGTGGCGGTGGTGATAATGAGTAGCAGTGATAGTAGCACTAGGTGGTGGTGATGTCAATAGGGATGGTGGTTTTGATAGTGGCACTAGGTGGTGACAGTTGCAACAACATTGGTGGTGGTGGTGGTGTCAACAATGGAGGTGGTATTAGTGATGATAGTGGTAGTGATGATGATAGTGGTAAAAGGTTGTATTGGTGGTGGTGGCAGTACCAGGATCGTGATGAGGATAGCAGTTATGACGACAAAACTACAAAATGTGTCATTGCCAAATGTGACATATGTATACTTTTTAAAATTAAAAATCAAATTTAGATAACTTTTTTTTCTTGATTTTGAAAATGAATGTAAAAATGTTTAGAAAATGATTTAAAAGTCACTTCACCTTCACATTTGTCAAACATGTTTTGTTTTAAAAATTACATACGTGTTCTTAATGTTATGCGTTTTATGTTATACCACTTGAGTTTCAAAGTGTTGTAGTATTATGTATATAAAACTTATATAATGTATACCGCTTTTTTATTCAAATGATTTTTTCAATATATGTTTGATTTAAAATGAATAAATATTTGATAGACTTTTATTCTAGAAAGTTTAACATATTGATATGTTTCTTGGATTATTGTTAACATTTTTTTAATGAAATTTAATTTAAAAGAGAAAGAAAGTTATATAAATTTGAATGAAATAATATTTTAATAAAAATTGCAAAATTGAATTGAATTAAAATATTGGTTTAATTTGGTTTGATTTGGATTTTATTTTAAATAAAAATCTAACTAAACTAAATCACATATTTTTTTATGTTTGATTATGATGACTTTTTGATAAGAAATCTAATCAAATCAAGTGATAAACACTCTTAATAATCTCTATATAACATATAATTAAGTGTTATTATTTTTTCACAAATTAAAAAATTTAAATGTCATGTAAATATTGATCGAGACTATGAACATGCTTTAGGATAAGTGAAACACCTAATATATTTCACTTTACTTTACTTTTAATTTAATTTTTAGATTAAAACATTGTTTAAATAATGAAAATAACATGGGACACAATATATCATTAAGATAATTTCTAAAAGTGAAAATGATTCAACTTTCAAATGAAGTTAAAATGTATAAAAAATTTCAAATGAGAATTTTAAATATACAAAAGGAAAAAAAGTATTAAAAATGATGAAATGCTCTTATTTGTTAAATTTTTGTTAAAAAATGTGACAAATTTAATTATACAATATAGTTAATGTGATAAAAAAATTATTGATAGCAAAAAAAATAAAAAAATCTCACAATAAAAAATAAATATATCTACAATAGTAGTACAATAATTGAAAACAAATATTTTAAATTCCATTTTAAATACATGTTTAAATAATCTATAAAGAACCATCTATTTATATTTATAGTATACGATTTATTTTGTTCTGTATGTAAAATTTCTTTAAACAACAACATTTACACATCAAAAATCTCTTTTACCCAATAGGTTGGAAATATTTAAAAATCATGTGTTTTTCTTTCACTTCTAATTTCCAAAGATTTCAGAAAAATCCTTGAAAGACAAATAATTATTTATTTTTATAATTTATTATTCCATTGGTATGTTTTTTAAATTGACGGGGAGCCAAGACCATCTTAATGATCTTTTAGTTATAACTAAAAGTTAGATTGAGTTTTGAATTGTTAAAAATTTAAATAAAGTTGTTTAATGGGAAGAAAAAAAAGAAAGGATAGGGATGTTGGGTTCAAGAAGTCTTCCGGTGAGGTCGAAGAGAAGCAAATATTGATTAGCGTGGGAAATGGCGAGCTTAAGCCTGTGTCTTCCGTCGTCAAAGGATTTGAAGTTTGTATATTTAGAATTGTTCTATGAAATGCTTGAAATAGGTGTAAAGCCTAATGAGGTAACTTATATTGCGGTTTTATCAGCCTACAGTCACGTTGGTTTGATGAAGCATGGAAACACTTCAATTCCATGCATTGTAACCATGGTATCAGTCCAAGGATGGAGCATTATGCATGTATGGTTGATTTGCTTGGTCGATCTGGATTGCTTTTAGAAGCCATTGAATTTATTAACTCGATGCCTTTTGATGCTGATGCATTGGATGGTGTGGCGTACATTTCTTGGTTCTAGCTTGTCGGGTTCATCGTAACACCAAGCTTGGGGAGCATGCTGCAAAAAAGTTTCTTGAGAGAGAACCTCACGATCCAGCAACCTATATATTATTGTCGAAAGATATATGATGAACTTGATGAATTGTCTTTAAAAATAAAGAACTTGGTTTATGTCCCAAATACAGATTTTGTTCTGCATGATGTGGAGGATGAACAGAAGGAACAGTATCTGTTCCAGCACAGTGAAAAAATTGCAGTGGCATTTGCTCTTATTAGTACCCCGAAACCAAAACCTATTAGAGTATTTACGAATCTTCGGGTTTGTGGGGACTGCCATACGGCAATAAAGTATAAATCAATAGTCACTGGAAGAGAGATTGTGGTGATAGATGCAAACCGGTTTCATAATATCAAGGATGGGAAATGCTCTTGCAATGATTATTGGTAAATGATATTCCATATACATCCAATTCTTGGCCTCAGGTACTGTAAATTTTGAAGGGTTATTTAATACCTTGTCTTTTGCAAGAGTTATTCAAAACAAATGCAATGCAAGCATTTGTTTTGATTGATTAGCTAGGCTCGATGCTACCGTATATGGTACACCATTTTCTTGTTTACGGTGGCTTATTCCACATATTGTGCTAAAATAGAAATCTAAATTGTATATTGTCAAGCCTTGAGAGATGACAACAGACAAGGCGTGTTCAACAATCTCTGAGCAAACATATCAATTTCAATTATAGTAGATTTTTCACTCAAAACTTTATAAAAATAAAATAAAATCACATCTTAAGAGCAGATAAGGAAGTTCTAAAATCGGGAGAAAAATTAGAGCAAGCTGGATAGGCCAAGATCATTGGTATCCCTAATTAGAAAATTCAATATAGCCCAAGATTATCAATTTATGTAAGTTTACGAAGTTAGGAACAAGCACAGTAATAAAATTATGTTTTTACATTTATTATTTTAATTAAACTATAATACAAATAAAATAATATTTTGAGTTGAAATAAAACAATATAAAAAGTATTAATATGTGGGGTCAATTGTAGAACCACAAAATTATGTTAAGTATTCACTTTTAAAATCTTAGCAATAGAGTAATTTTTTATGTAGAGTGTTTAAATTTATGTGACACAATAAGTCCCATAAAATTATGATAATTATGCATTATAGTTGCTCTAAGTAAATTATTTGCATTTATGAAAAATTAAAGATTTCAAGAAGGCAAGCAAAAGATATTCCATCTAGTTCTTTTATAAAATTAAATTAACTAATTCATCAAGATTAAAAAAATTAGTTATGTCATGAAAGTCATGTAGACTTTTTCTATTTACCCCTACTAAAAACAACCACCCTAAAGAGTATCGAGCCTAAAAGATAAAATCAGCATTAGAACTCATTCCTAAATTAGAGTACAACTAGACTTAAGCAATTTGGTATTCAAATGCACACCACCATGACACCTTACATGTGGAACCAATGGGACTCAATGACTTTTCTCGCCAAATACAACTACAAATATGAGAGTTCCTATCATGTAATCAAATCACTCATTCATTATTCTCTCATGCATTTTGACTTGATCGTTGTAGTCTATGCAGGTTCTAACATCAAATTCGCCTGTTGTGGACCATTATGAACTACAAGAAGTTAATTTTTCTTCTTCTAAGAAATAAAGAAAAGTACCAAAATATTTACAATAACTCATACTATTCAAGTAACTAAACTAAACTCTCTTAATTTACAACAATTTAATTTATTTAATAATATTAAATTTATCTTAATTTTGTTTTTCAAAAATACTCTTAATAATAAAGAAAGATACTTCTATTATTTTTTAGAAATATTTTTATTAGTTTTAATTCTTTTAATCTCTCATCATTAATGTATTTATTACTTTAGTTTTATTGACTATGCATGTAATTAGTCAAAGGTTTATACAAGACAAAGTTAGGTTTCCAATGATTAAAAAGTACTTTAATTGGGACTAAAACAAATATCTTTTAGGTGTAGAGAATAAAACCTTAAGAGTATAACAGGACAGGTATAGGGATCAAACACGTAATTAAACTTAAATCAATTAATCAAAACAATATAGGACCGTATAAATGCACTTTTACCGCCATTGAAAAACATTGAAACCCAGCTATAAAAATGCAGAATATACAACATATACGAACTACTGTTCATAAAAAATGATTTAGATGGGCCAGCGTCCCCACCAAAATTAAAAAATTTGAATATATATATATATATATATATATATATTTAAAATTAATAAAAATAAAAATAAAAATGAAAATGAAAGAAAAAAAAAGAAAAAATATTAAAAAAAAGTGAAAGGGGAAAGAAAAAAAATAAAAAAATATAGTAAAAAGAGAAAAAAAATATTAGAACAATAAAAAGAAAAAAAACATAAGAGGAGAAAAAATATATAAAAAAAAGAGGAAAAAATGTAATAAAAATAAAAAGGGAAAGAGATAACAAAAAAATAATAATAATAAAAAAGAAAAGAATAAAGAAACATTATAAAAGGGAGAGGTCTAGATACATAAACATACACAAATGAGAAAAAGAAGATACAAATCTCAATAAAACAGAAAGAGTCAAAAAAGTTGTATCATTTGATACTGCAATCAGTGCAAGAGAAGAGTTTCATATATCCTTTTATTCCTTTCATTTTTTCTCTTTTCTTCTTTCTTCTTTCTCGTTATTTTTGTTAATCTTCTAAAATAAAATAAACTATTATTTACTCAAGGACTAACAAGAACAGAAAAGTCAATCATTTACCCTCTTACTGATAGAGTGATTAGTCTTGAATTCACTCTTCTATTTTCTACCATAATTACTAAAAGATCTTTCTCAATTATAAAGATAATCAAGACTAGACTTCAAAATAAAATCAAAGACCAATTTCTTGATAATTCTTTAATTACATACATTGAAAAAGAAATTATTTTGAGTTTTAGCACATATTCAATTATAGATAATTTTAAAAATATGAAAATAAATAAAGTAAGAGTCAAGTGAAGTGATCTTAATGTCTGTAATAGATTTTTTTAAAAAAAAATTAATATTAAATTTGTATTTTCTTTGGTGTATTTTTATTTATGATTTTTTTTTTGTTCACCCTCTCTCAATAAAATTCCTGTCTCCGCCACTGAAATTGTCAGGATCTCGTAACAGCAAAAAGGATGACAATTAATGTCAATTGCCTCATTGCTTCATAAGTTTGTGTTTCTCCAAATTTGATTTAGTTATATACAATAATCTAACAGGTTAAACAGTTTCGAACAGAACTCCGCGCTCCAATAGTTATGATAAAACACCCCTCATTTTGTCAACAGAAACAGGTTTCAATATAAGGCCATCCATACCAACCCTCATACAGTTCTCTTTTGTTACCTTTTTGGTGTTTCCAGTAAGAGCAACTATTAGTGGTCTATCTTGATATTTCGTAAACTTCTCATGTATACGGATTGCGAGTTCATAACCATCTAACCCTGCACAAACATCCATGAAGACCACTTCATGTTCCAGAGAAACAACACGCAGACATTCTTCACTTGAGCTTGCAGTGGTTACATCACATCCTAAATGCATAAGAAGTCCCTTTGTTACTGTCCTGCTAACCCTGCAGTACAAGTTTCACCATCAGTTATAAGTAATCAACCTAAGTTTGCTTCTATATGGTATCCAAAAATTATAATGTTTTACTTGGTAAGTAAATGATATAGAAACATATCAGAACTGAAGGTACAAAAATAAAGCCTATGCGACCAACCCATTGTCATCCATGACAAGAACTCTGAGCCCAGCAAAGTTTGTAGATCCATGATTTCCCGGTACTTTAGGTACAAAAGGTAGCTTAAATTCATTTGGACGGTCTGGGATTCCAAGTTTTACAATAAAAGTGACTGTACATCCTTTACCAATACCTTCCCTTTCAACCCAAATATGCCCTTCCATAAGATTTACAAACCTGCTCACAATTTAAAAAAACAGTACATAATGAACAGAAAAATCTCAAATAGTAATTCTATAAAGAACCCGATTCCAATTTTACAATATTCCAAGGATTAGCAAATAAATAACTGTGCTTCACGTCCTAGTTAAGGCGGTAAATAGTACCTCCGACAAATTGCCAGGCCAAGTCCACTTCCAGCAGGATTTCTTGTTGTTAATGATTGGTTTTGTGCAAACTTAGTGAATAACTTCGGGATATCTTGTGGATTAATTCCTGATCCTGAATCTTTTACCTATGATGTGTAAAAAATTAAACTCCATCATTGTAGTCAGATAACAGAGAACACAATACCCCGAGGAAGAACTTGGTTAACTAAGCTTGAAGAAACAAACCTGTACTCGCAAATAAAAGTGGTTATCACTTAGCACTGGAAGAAAGTCAGGAATTCTAGCATCTCTAAAGGATTCAGGCTTTGCAACGAAAGCAGAGATGGAAATGCAGCCCTCTTTTGAGAACTTCACAGCATTACCAACAACATTCAGAATAGTTTGCATGAGACGTTTTTC
>PYAF01001402.1:464583-476657 GCA_007407185.1 Glycine tomentella | reverse complement strand
ATGCAACCAGGATAATCGACATCAAGCTTTTAAAGATACTCAAGATCATCAGCTCGAAGTCGGACTAATATAATTAAATATCAGGATTTAGCATGAAAATTTCACCTCTCTGAACAAAGAATGGAGGGTCGTTGCTTCAAGTTGAAGACTGCCGTCTTCAAGCCGTGAAAGATCCAAAACATCATTGATGAGGGTAGCCAACAAATTGCTACTTTTCAATATTGTCTCCACCATCAGACGTTGCTCAGCTGTCAAATCTGTTTCCTGTAGTAATGAAGAGAGTGCAATAACTGCGTGCATGGGAGTTCTCATCTCGTGGTTCATAACAGCCAAAAAGTCATTAGGAGCACGAATTGCAGTTTCTGCTTCTCTTCTTGCTAGGTCCAATGCAACATTCTGCTCCATGAGCTGATCCCTTGCCCTCATTGACTCTTCTAAAATTGCAGCATGTGAAAGAGCAACAGCTACCTAATGTAGGAGACAATTATCATAGTAATTTGAAGGTATATTCAAACGATAGACTAATGCAGTAAATGTTTCACTATGCCATAGTACATCATTTAATAATTAATTCAACCGCCACCACCAGCATTTTCTCATTGGTTAGGTTGGGTTAGCTATAAAATAATTTAGAAATATAATATAAAACTGTTCATGTGTATTCACCTAACTGCTAAAGGTTTTTGGAGAATTAGTTCATCACATCATATCAGAATCCCTATACTATGACCTAGTGGTCTAGAGTTCAATCCTTGTTGTCCAAACATATATAAGATTATATATATATATATATATATATATATATATATAGGCACAAACTAGCTGGGTGTGCGCATAGTACATGCTTCAAGCCCAAAGGCTCTTGTGTGAAGGGGGTGATAAAAATCTAATACATTGAACTTGAGAGAACCATACATGAATACATGTGAGCATTGGGAGGAATGCATGCACAGTTTCGCACTGAATGCATGCACAATTTAGCACGGAATGCATGCACAGTAGTTTATTAGTTTAATTTGGATGAATGAGCAATTGAGCATGGAATACATGCATAATAACATAGGGGTATAAGTGAGCATTGAGAAGGATTACATTGATAAATAATATTAGTTTATTTTAATTTTTTAAATTATTAAATATTAAAAATGAAATACTTGCTATATAAATTAAAAATATTAGTTAATATTAAAAAATATTATTTTTTGAGATTGATGTGTCGAAGAGTCAAGTCGTGTCGTCCAGTGCGTGTGGGCACAGACAACTGAAACTAGTTTATTCTAAAGAGAAGAAGAATGTCAGCAACTGCACAAATAATTGTTTTTTTTTTTCAATTGAAAAATTATATATTAAGAGAGGCAATAAAAATAAATGATTTTGGCTTAAGTAAATATCCATGTATCTTCTATCATTCAGAAAATTGACGCGCTTTTTTTTCTTCTTTTTTTCAGAATTTTAGAGTTTCTGTATTTTAAAATAGAAGAATTTATGCATTGCCCCACGATTAGGCACAATGACATATTTTGTTTTCATGTGTATTAAAAAGTATATAATTATACATTAAATAAAAAGTATATTGAATGTAACTATTAGATTGTTACTTTTTCTCATGTATTGGAAGAGGATATATATATATATATATATATATATATATATATATATTATCATTTCATTTGTTATCTTTTATTATGATAAATATGATCATTTTTTAATAGTACTAGAAATTATAAATATGCACTTGTGAAATTCTCCATCATAGGTGCATGTATGTATTTTATTTATGTTTTTTATGCTTTTACTATTTACCATCATATGTAATAAAAATTGTGAATAAATATTATAATTGCATTTACTAAATAAATTCTATTATGTTTGATATCCTATATCACTTTCTAAAATTTTTTCTCTATTTTTATTTTTTTTTTCATTTCCAAAAGCTGTAAAACTCTTATTGGATATTTGTAAATTTGAGGAGCTCGACATAAGAAAAAAAGTCATTTTAGTTCTTTCAGCACATGCTCATAGTATTTAGGTTTACTAAATAAGAAACCCAAGGTAAAGAAACTAGTGTTAATGGGATTTGAGTCAATTGTGAAATTTTTTTTTACACATGTATAACTTTTTACTCTTAAAAAATGTTTCGTGTAGTATACCAAATGCATTTATAACAATGTAGGAGAATACAATTCATAGAAAATAACATGTCTAGGAAAACAATTAGCAATTGGCATACCAAACATTCCCAAGAAAAAGCATTTTCAAGACTTATTAAGACTAGAAAATAGTAGAGGGCAATTTTGGTCCAAACAAACGCCTTTTGTATTTAACTTTGGTTTACTTTAATATATTAAAATAAATAAATATTGATAAGCGTGTAGTATAGTTTTTTATTTTCTACTGAAAGCGTGTAATATACTTATAATTGCGTCAAATAAAAAAGTGTATTAATATTTCATTTAAATAATAAATAAATATTTCTTCAAATATATAAAAAAATAGAGTACTATACAAAAATTATTCCAAAAAATATTAGTTGTTAAAATGTTTAATGGATGATTCTTACCCTGAAAGTAACTAGCATCCCTGGTTGTGATATCAATTTAAGAGTATATCTAATTAATTAATGGAAGTTAGTTAATTCAGTAATTATTCAATAAATGTTGAATGAACCCCATCATATATATGACATATTAAGGAGTTTAACTCTTTTAGAAACTCTCATTTTCCATGTCACAAGAATGAATTTCAATAAAGATGCAGTTTGGATTTATTCAAAGGATACACCCTCTCACCTCTAATAGGTCACTTAAGAATTGTGTGGGTTGGCAAACTAGTGTCTAATTTGATCTTTATTCGTACCATTAAGAGCTTAATAATGTTGATAAATTACAAACATGATATGTTAAAATATAAATATACTAACCCTGCTTAAAAGCTTCTCATACAATTAACTACTAGTAGAATATAAGGTCTTAAAAACTACTCATACTATTAAATACTAGTATATTATTATATTCCATCTTATTCAATTAACACCTTTTTCTTCTTCCTCGATAGTGACTTTGTCTATCTTATCCTGTGTTTCAGTCTAGGCTTGCTCACCATCTCCCTTATAGAACAAAATAAATCATATAAATTTTAAAGAGTATTTGTTACATGCAATTGAATACAAATATTATAATAACATTCAAAAAGGTAGAGAGACTTAAAAATTCCAAAAAAAAACTGTTAGGAAAAATAAACTTAATGTAATAAAAAAAAAGGAATATAAACTTAATCATTGTTGGTAATGAAACACTACGTAGCGTGATGTAATAAAATTCCTCTCCGTAGAATTCAACCAAAAAAGAGTAGCATGTTGAAATAATTGGAAACATATAATCTAGGAAGCATCTACACTCTGAAACAGGGGCCGTATCGAGTCCGACCCTTCGACACATTTTGGTACCGTGTCGGACACACGGTCAACAACTCCGACCCATTGACCGGTTTCGACACGCGAATTTAACCATGTCGGACACGGTCAAAGGCGCAAAGGGAGGCGGTGTCGGCCTTGAAGAGAAAGGCCGTCAGGGTGTGCTCGCACATCTCGTACAGCCACACGCTCTCGTGTCACGTCAGTGAGACGTGGAACCTCCCGTCACACATGGAGTAGAGATAAGTGGTATGGGAGCGGCAGAAGACAAAGGTTGGGCGATGATGTTGTGTTCCATCGTTCCATTAAGATAAAAGGAAAAAAAAAAGAAGAGGAAGAAAAAGTAACAACAGTAAGAGAGATTGTGTGTGCAAAGTCTGAACGTGGAATAATTTTTCTCTCTCCGTGATAGAGTGAGAGTGATTGAGAGAGAGAGGGTGTCGATAAAGAGGGATGGTTTAATTTTTGTTCTTCAGACGAAAGAGTAGACCACAATTTACATAAATCTATAAAGTAATTGAGAGAGACGGGGTGGATAAAGAGGGTGAGGTTTAATTTGGATGAAGGGGAATGCATGCACAGTTTCTCACGGAATGCATGCACAGTTTAGTTTATTAGTTTAATTTGGATGAATGAGCAATTGAGCATGGAATGCATGCGCACAGTAACATAGGGGTACATGTGAGCATTGGGAGAAGGAATGCATGCACAGTTTCACACGGAATGCATGCACAATTTAGTACGGGAATGCATGCACAGTTAATTTACTAGTTTAATTTGGATGAATAAGCAGTTGAGCATGGAATGCATGCACAATAACATAGGGGTATAAGTGAGCATTGGGAGGGATTACATTGATAAATAATATTAGTTTATTTTAATTTTTAAAATTATTAAATATTAAAAATGAAATATTTGCTATATAAATTAAATATTATTTAATATTAAAACGTGTCTCAACGTGTCGAAATTCATAATTTTTTAAGATTGATGTGTCGAAGAGTGAAGTCATGTTGTGTCACGTGTCGGTGTCGGTGTTATATAGGATAGAGTTTCCATGACTTCAACCCATTTCTCCAAGGTTATATTTTTCTCATCACTTTTTTTCAGTGTCATTCTCTCATTTAGGATATACTACACCATGTATACATAACTTTTTGTTAATATAATATTATATCAACTGCTTGAAAATAGATTATGTGCATTAACACGTTGATGCATGGGAACTGCTGTTAACTAAAAGTAGGATAATTGGCATCTCAAGTATATATTTTTAGATTTATCGAAATAAAATAAGAGTCATTTGAATAAATTTCGATCATTTTTTGTTCTCAAATGTTCCCAATTAGTTCTTCAAGCCATTTTTGTCAAATATTGTCGAGCAACTTATCCTCTCACTTAGAGAAAAAAACTTGTGGTCATGTGTTAAGATTCCAAAACATTTGTTTTGCTGAATCTCTCATCTACATAATAGAAGCATATAATTATATCGATAAAATTTATTGAAGGAGTAGGATTTGATGGAGTGGTAATGTCACTGCAAAAAATGCATTTCCCAAGAAATAATCATGACATTTTATAATTATTTGGATAATAAAAATCAAATTTTGTGTGATACCGTATACAATTTTTGTATCCAATATAATCCTGAGTTTCTGAATGGTGATTATTAACAATTGAGTTGGAGGACTACTTTGACTTTAGCCTTTCAAAGCATAGGAATTGTGTATGGTGATATTGGCACATCCCCACATGCATCTTCACTAATGGTATTCATTACAATGAAGACATTTTGGGGGTTTTGTCTCTCATAATCTACACCATTGTGTTCATACCCATGATTAAGTATGTCTTCGTTATACTCCACGCTAATGACCATGGCAATGGTAAGATAGAGAACATGACAAAACTTTCACAATTGATGTTTATTCACAAATTAAATTTTAATCTTTTATTTTAATAATTGTTGTCATATGGATGTTATTCAAATTAAAAATTAAAATTAATATTCTTTTTAGTTCTGATCAAAGGACAGTTACTTTTTTCTTTTACAAATAAATTTATGTTGAGTATTTTTAGTTAAGTAATAAATACCATCCGGTTAAAGGGGGACCCAACAATTTTTCATTTCCATAAAAACTGCTAATGCTATATACATTTTCCTAAGTTTTCATACTTGGGGCATGACAAAACATTGTCTTTTCTTCTTTTAATATTATTAATAATAATAATAATATTTATACAAATAATATAATATAATGAATAGTATTTTATGCATAAAAATATGGACAGTCAATTATATTCTCTCCCTTCATTAATTAGTGTTGAGTGACCAATAAGGGGTTGCAAAATCGATGCATTGTCTTGATGGGATAAAAGTTAAAATCTTTGAAAGGTTCAAAATTGAAGCATTGTCTTGATGGGATAAAAGTTAAGCTACACTTAAGAGATTCAAAATTGATGCATGGCCTTTCCGGGATAAAAGTTACACTACACTTGAGAGGTTCCCAACTTAAACTTGGTTTTGTGGCCTATAAATTTAACTCGAATGCAATGATAATCTTTACACCAATCAAAATCACTTTTCTCTCTATAATTTTGAATATCTTTTAAATGTAGCTTAACTTTTATCCCATCTCAAAGAGTTTAACTTTTATCTCATCAAGACAATGCATCGATTTTGCAACCCCTTATTAGTAATTCAACACTAATTAATGAAGGGAGAGAATATAATTGACTATCCAGATTTTTATGTCTGGGGGAGGCCTCGAAGAAGAAAATTCTTTAGACATCAATCTAGAGGTTGATAGAATTTTCATGACTTCAACCCATTTCTCCAAGATTGTATTTTTCACACCATCTTTTTGTCCTTATCATTCTCTCCTTTAGCATATACTAGACCAAATATACATAACTTTTTATTATTACAAAATTCCTTACTAATAACAATTCGTGTGACTTGTCTAGGTGCATTTTTGTTATAGTTTCAATTAGTCTAATTTATGTCATTGGATTTAGATAAGTTAATTAGATAAGGTGTATGAATTGTTATAATTTTTCTAACATCATTTTTTTCTATGAATAAAAAAATAATCTAATTTATATATTTAGAAGATTAAGCATGTAAAGTTAAGTGAGCTATATTAAAAAAATGTTTATTTCTAAATAATACTTTAAGCATATATTAAGATTGAATTAAAAAATCAAACAGTATCAACCTTATACAAAAATCAACATCCCACCGGCCTATCAACTGTTCAACTTAAGCTTTAGTCAAGTGAATTAGGAGTGGATAGTGCCGTATATTTCTAAACGGAAAATAAAATCTTCTGCCTCAATTGTAGTTTCCATAATAAGTCGAAGTTATACTTGTTATTCTACAGATATCACAAGACGCTTATCACAAAAGTTCAATTAAATAAATAAATAAAAGTTTATGAATCTCTATTACATTTTTTAACACATTCTCTATTCTGTTTTTAGCTGAAATTTATAAGAAAAACAACAAAAAATGAAACTCAAGGCCTATTTGTTTCAAAATTAAGCATAATTGATTTTATTGAAGTAATTTTGAATCGTTACACTTGACATGTGTTTTTCCTTTTCATGGAAAAACATGATAATTGATTTTCAATATCAAAACAAAATTATCTGACTCATTCAATAGTTAGTGAAACTTGTATATTTTGAGTTCAAATGAATTTCAGTCAATATTAGAGAATTTTTTAGAAAGATAATGTTATAAAATATATCGCTAACATTTCACAGTTAGAAGTCCTGTCTTTTGCAGAAGGCAACAGCTAATTTGGCAAACCAGAGTAGCAAGTCCTATTCTACCAAAAAAAAAAAAAGTAGCAAGTCCTATAGCATGAGAAGATCATAATTGATTTCGGTACAAGACAAACTGATAAGTGATAATGATATTTGGCTCTATTATATGGTTAGTAGTAATGCACCTTTCTTTCAAATTCACCTCACTTAATTGATGACCGACAATCCCATTGTGTCAGCAATATTTTCAAGGTGACAATTAGTATTGATTTTTCTGCTATGAACATGATGAAAATAATGAATTTTGTTTCCGAAAGTGCTTCCATTATTGGACTTACTATATCACTCAATAATACCAGAAGAGTACTGCTACTGGAATAACTACCAAATATATTTTCCATTATGAACCATAAAATGATACATTATTATTACAAAAAAAAGGGCAGCCTAAAAGAAGAGAAAAATTCTTGATTTTTATGAGTAACCTATACTTCATTCTGTTCTCATGGCTTTGATCCAATCAAGTTCAACTCTGAAATCACCTGGTCCAGATCTAGCACCTGGGACACCACCCTCAGCATTGACAGATAGAGACATGCCCAAAACACGGGATGGATTCATTTCGATTTGTGCATTTATAACATTCCCTCTCCAAGTAGGTAAATATCGAGCTAGTGGAATCTGGCCAATCAATGAAATTAATAAGCATATGACACCCAATATGTTGATATAGAAATCAACTAGGTACAAACAACAGCAGCAGCAGCAAAAGCCTTATCCCACTAGGTAAGGTTAGTTACATGGATCACACAGCAACATTGGACTCAATTAAAGACCATGAGTGATCCATGTTTAGTATATCGACAAATTTTACATCAGCTGCTGAGAACCTAACATAACCCTCCTTGTTTACCCAGATATGGGACTGACTATGAAACCATGGCCAGTGTTTGACTAGGTACCTAACCTAGCAAAAAATATTCCATCATATGTTGATATGTTCTCAACTCAATTTCAAATAGTAAAGATCAATGCCCAGCAAGACCTGGTTTATTCAGTAATAACGTTGATACTTTCATGATGAGTAGCAACCATGACAGATTGTGATAAAAATGATAAAAGTAGTTCTGAATATAAGCACACTGAAATTTAAATGTTAAGCATAAGATCTGCAGAACCAAGTAAGACACATCTGTTATGCACAAAAGCTGCGTCCTATAAAGAACAGATATGATACCACTAGAAAACGAATATGGCAAATTTTAAAAATTATAAGACATGACATGAATCACACGACTATAATCTAACAGATAAAACTAGAACAGAATTAACATAAAGCACACTTTAAATCAAAATAGATAATCAGTGTTTAAAAACGTGTCACTGTAAAGACAATAGTTTTATCTCGTTATTGAGATATCCACGCCTGTTTAAAAAATAAAAGTAATACCCTTAGAACTTTTCAAATTGCCCATAAAATCTCACATATATAGGGGTCTGATTCTGACATGTTAATGACACAAACATGACTACTGTTGTTTTGAAGTGTCTATGCTTCCTTGGCTGTCTCCAATAATACGTCAGAAGCTTTCCAACTTACATAGTCTATGATTGTGTTAAACCATAAATTTTTTTAGACATTTGTAATTGTATAATCAAAGCAAAATGGTACAATATTCCTAATCACACCTAGATCTTTCATAAACATTGCAGTAGTAAAGCTTCTAAAGAAACAGATGGAAAGCTAAAAGAGCAATGTGCATGAGCTTTCATTGAATCTAATCTGAGTTATCCAAGTCCTAATTTCCCCAAAGAAAAACCTATCATATCATAACATCAAGGTAACTACTTTTCACCATTTAATTTGGCATAACTAATAAAAAACACCATGCCAGTGATAATTGTTATTTATACATAAATTGTGCATTTAAATTACATAGCAATTATCTTCTTTTTCCTATTTTAATGCTTCTTTTGTGATTGAATCATAGAAATTAGGTTTTTTCTGAGCTTTTATTCAATAAATGCTAAAATTAGTTGATTTATAGTATGTTGGTTGTATTTTCTTTGTAGGATTACACATTAAAGACTTGCAAGATGGATTGAGAATCTGAAGTAATGCGCACATACGGGCTTAACGTGCTGCCAATAAAAAAAAAAACAGATAAAGCAAAGTTTTGATTATAAAAAAAGGGGAGCAATGAGAAGCCAAAGAGAAACCTAAGGTATAAAGGAGAGAAGAATTCACTCCACAGAATTTGGCTTATGCCCTTTGTTCTACCAGTTTTCTTCCATTCTCTTTCATCAATTGTTGTTTCCTTTTTTTTGTAAGCCTCTCATGACAAGGAGATGTTAAACCACTCATTTTTTGGGGTTCAGCAACCAAACACTCTTGATGTAACAATTCTCAATATCTATTTAATGTTGTTTTCATATTATAATTTTTTTCTGAATCTATTGTCATGTTTGTGGTCTGATCATCCATGTGCATGTAATGTTATGAGAATTTATGCATTAAAAATGTCTATGCTATGAGAACTAAGAAAGAACATCTAGACAACTCATATCTAGGGATAAAATGAAATTGTTTTGCCTTAAATATACATCTCTACCCTTAATACAAATTATTTTATGTAACTTTCTGAGGGATGGGGGAGGGATATTGTACGCAGCCTTACCCTTGCATATGCAAAGAGGCTGTTTCTGGATTCGAACCCATGACCAACAGGTCACCAAGACACAACTTTATAGCTGTGCCAAGGCTCGCCCTCGTTAGAGTAAATTAGATGATGAAAGTAATATATAAAATAATGTTAAATAGTGAAAAATCCTTAACATTGTATCAAGAGTAGTTTTGGTAGGCTAAGCACCCAACATATCTCATAATCCTGCATTGACCTTAAACCAACTCTCCAAGTGTCTATTTTTCTTCTCTGACTCTTAATCTATTTCACTGTTTATTTTATTCCACATTTATTTACATACGTTATCACTTGAAAACCCCAAAAATTTATTCTGTTCATTGCTTAAAATTTGATATATACAAATTCTGAGTATAATCAAAGTTTATACGGACTCGACACTCGGTCTTACCGTTTTATTACTACTTAGACGAATTGGTGCACTTCCAATCAGTCAACAGGCAGGAAAAACATTCATAAGTCATAACTACTAAGCAACAGGCCATTGTATATATCACTCAAATTAATTGAGCAGGCTCCTACAAAATTGCAGGTTTTCACAACACAATATGAAAGCCTAGTCAATCATGAGTCATTACAATGTAAGCAGTGAGATGCAAATATAACTTACCTTGGTAATATACCAGTTGCCTTCAGGCACATAAACAAAAGCTTGCCATGAATTATCTTCCATCTGTCCAGGAGAATTGACCCAATTCTCCGTGTAGATCTGCACCAAAATCATCCCGGTCACAATACTCACAAGACCACCAAAGAAATGAAATTTAAGCCCTCTAGATTTCCTAGCATAACATTTTGGCCCTGACAATGAAAAAGTTCACTCACCGTAGATATATAACATCTTCCATCTCCTTTAAGTTTCATAGCAATAGTATCATACGAATCCAAATCAATAAAGCCGTCAAACTGCAAAGATGCAAAGAATTGTGTAAAGATAACACATTCAATATAGAATTTACATTGTTAACTAATCAGAAATCACCTTGATATAATTTTAAAATAGTTATTACAAAAATCAACAATTTTATCATACTTCATAGTTCATAAGTACATAACAATCTAGGATAGGATGATTGTATAAAAATCCTTTACACTATCAGTGCATTATAATTAAATTCTTTAATATTTTACAAAAAAACCAATAATAACATTAATTAAATCCAATATGCTTGTTTTTGAAAAAAAGCAACCTTTCTTGAGCGCATTCCACAGAAGCCACTCCGAGTGATGTTCCATTTAGAGCCCTCCGAGACATCCAGAGAAAGGTTCCCGGAGAAGATTCCAGAAGTTGCTCCATTTTCCGACTCAGTTATCTGCAGAGAGGCAGAGGACAAACCTGGGTAACACCGAAACATTAAAAATCCCGACAACTAAAACAACGAAAAATGCAAACTTTACTATAACGAATGAAGTAGTGGCATGAAATGAATAACCCCACCTCCAAATTCAGAATCAGAATACAAATGCCACTTGCTTAACTCTTGCTTGGAATTGAAGCTGAAGATGGGTCTCTCCGGTGGTGGCATCAAATCATCAAGATTACCAGATATAACTTTTGTTTCAATGCACACAAAGAGTTAGAGAGAGACACCAAGCATTTTGAGAAACAGAGAGAATGAATGAAGATTGAAAAACATATAGTACCTTTCTTAGTAGCATCAACTGAAGCTTGGATCAATCTTCGCAATCTCGACATCTCTCTCTCTGTCACCGCCACCACCAACAGTGGCGACAGCTTCAACCATCAACCATATCAGTAAATGGGCCTAAGGAGCAAATGCAAGGGCCTTCTTTTTGGGCTTCTTCAGATTGTATGGCCCAACTTTACAACCCACAGATTAAAACTCAAAATCTCTGAAATTGATAGGGGATTAAAAACTTATTTAACCCTATATATTTTTAATTAATTCATTAATTTTTTAAACTTCATATTCTGTTTCTTAACACTAAACTATTGATTTTAAAGTTTACATTTTTATTAAAATGAGAGTTGTAATATCACGAATTCAAGTAAGGTATTTTGGGTGATATTTGCGAAATTACACGGATTTACGAAAGGGCAGTTCTGTCTTTGTTGGAGGCATGGGTGTAGTTATCAATTGCTTGGTGTAGTTAGCTGTACTACAAGGTTACTATAGCTGTACTACAGGTTACTATAGCTGTACTACAGGTTACTATAGCTGTACTGC
>PYAF01001402.1:417144-459616 GCA_007407185.1 Glycine tomentella | reverse complement strand
TAATTTTTTAATAATAATTTTTAAGTGTTCGGGGGCGGGGCGGGGGCGGGGAAAACCGACCCCCGTCGGGGGCGGGGTCGGGGGCAATTTTTTTAGCCCCGCCGATTTTCGGGGGCGGGGGCGGGGGTGGTTTTGAGGGGCGGGGGCGGGGGTGGTATAAGTAAAAACCGCCCCCGACCCGCCCCGTTGCCATGCCTAGTTTCAACTAGTGGATTTTTTATTGTGTATTTATAGGTATATAGTGTGAAAAAAACAAAATTTATTATATATTAAATGTTTTAAATTGTTTAAAAATAAACATTAAATAATTTAAACCTTTTTAATATAATAAATATATTTTTAATATATTTTGTTTCTAATTTTTTATTATGTTTCATGATTCAGTCAAAGCATCTACCCACCTGTTTCCTTTCCTGGTAGACATTATTGATTCAGTCAATCCTTAATTTTATGCAAGAATGTGACTGAGAGATACTTTACAATGTTTAGTCTGAATAAAAGTATTTGAAATGAGGAGAATCCTCAATATCCTAAAGGGGATCAAATTTACAATCAAAGTGTGCAAGGAAAACTTTATTACAAATTTCATATATAAGAAAGTAATGATCTTGAATGAACATAAGACAACGAATTTTCAACATTGATTCGTAGAATATGTAAGATGACAACTTTAGAATTGTTGGATTTGAATCGAGGAAAAAGAAAAATTAGGGGTATCATAAATTACGAGTTTAACATAATATTTAATAACTATACAAGTCAAGTTCACCAACTATTGACGTCATAAATGTGATGAAGCTGTAAATAAGATCATTGGATAACTAATTAGAAGTACATACTACTTTTTCTCTGGCCCTACCAAATTGTTGTACACTTGAGCATTTAAAGATTTGCTAGCAAATGACTTATCCATTTAAAAGGCATTTTTTAAATAAAGACTCACAAAAGAGAAAGGCGTCAAGGTCAAATAGTTCCCAGAAAAATTACGGATAATAATAAGAAGAAGAAAGGGATAGTCACTATTTTCAGCTATAATGTTTGGCTTCTAACACCTATAAACAGCTAGCACTTGCCCCTTAATTGGTTGTACTCTTTCAACATGTTCCTCTAAGCATTTCGTCATGTTTCCCTATTGATTTTTCGTTCGGTGATATACAAACAAAATATTACGCACTTCAAACATGATAAGGATAGAAATTTCAATTTAATTTGTTCTTGATAATTTAAAACCAAGCAATGTATATCAAGTATATGCATATGTGACAATAATGTTGTACAATTTTGATGCCCAACACATATCACCTCATTCACAACTAGTAAACTCAAATCCATACCCAACTCTTATCAAATATTTATTTGACTCTATTGATGCCGTGGGCCTTAACTCTGATACCAGCCAGCTTATCACAATTTTGGTCTTTAAAACATTCCAAGAATCAAACAAAGTGGCGTGTGTGGTCAAGACTTTTATTTTCTTATTTTAATTTTTCAGTGCATGGGAATTAGGACAATGGAAATGTAAAACTTTATTCTTAAGCATCCCTTCGTTTGAAGAAAAAAAAACACAATAAAATAATGTAAAACTTATATTTTATATTTTACTTTAATTTAATATTTTTTTTAATTGACTTTCTTTCTATTTTTTTTTTTCATTTTACCGAATAATCCTAAGTTTTCTCTCCGTTAACCAACACTAGTGTTAGTTCCCCATGACGTGATTTTTTTTTCGCACTAACATGTAGGGTTGATATAGAAATGTAATATTCTTCCTTGTCGAAAAATTAAAAAAAAAATGATTTACATTTTTTAATTATATCTAACTTTAAAATTTTCATACTACTTGTATATTTATAAATAAATATGCATATGTGAATCAGTGGGCGATGAGAGGCCCACGGTAATTGATGAAATTAATGATCTAACAGATGAAAAGTCTAAAAATAAAATAAAATTGAAACTCTGCTTAATTACTCTTCTAGCCTTTTGTGTCAATGAGTAAGTAAGACAGGTTTGTTAGGCTGCATTTACAGTTGTGAATAAAGTTCTGCTGCTTAGAGACAGAAGATGAACAAGAGTGAATACTAAAAATTAAATTCAACTGCAGCTAGAATTTCAGAGAAAACGTTGAGAGAGAAGATACGTTGATTAATTTTAAATATAATTATGACCAAAATAACATTACTAAAACAGTTATATAGAAGAGGAATAATTATTATCTTATAAGCTAATTTCTTTATATTGATTTTATGTTTAAATTTAAACTTTAATTAAGATGACATTATAGTTATCTTAAAAATAAGGAATGTTAACAATATATTTTCTAATACTAGTATATTCATTTAAACACATTTTTTAATTTTGGTTAAAATTTATCAATTACAAAAATTCTTAATAAGTTTTAACCATTTTGGAGAATATATGATCAAAAGAATTTGTTAAAAAATATATTACTAGCATTTTTCTTTTAATGGTTGTCGTTGGGTTCATCCAATCATTATCAGACCATTAGATCATCTTCAGATGTTCAATCCAACAAATTTTATTTTAAAAATATCACATTAGGAGTGAATATATATTTTAAAAATTTTATTATAATAATATAACTAAAATAATCTATATAAGTAGGTGACACTTCTTGCCTCACTGGATAACTTTTTAGCTTAAGTTAAACTTAAATACAAATTTTAAAAACTTTTTTATACACCTACAAAATTCACTGGAGTTATACAGTGTATATCCATCTATATATTGAAAGCATTTATTCATGTCAATATAGGGATTTGATACGCTCTCTCTTTTCAATCTTGAATAAAAAAAATGCTATTGATTGATTCATAAAAAAAAAAAAGTACTTAGGGGAAAATCATCAATTAATAGGAGTTATAAAAAAATGCTTACTTAGCAATATTTTTATTAGGAAACAGACATTGGACCAAAATTTGAGTCTTAACCAAGCAAACTTATATAGAGCAACATAACATCTTGATTTCACAAGCAAAATATCCGGAAAAACAAAGACAACCGGCCAATGCCACTTTTCCAGTTCAGCACCAATTCCTACCCAACTAGCTAGGAGGACTGGATCCTGTAATTACGGTATAGATCTTCGTTAGTATCGCATCAAAAGCACTTTTTTTTTGTACAAACAATAACATCGAAAGCACTTATGCTTGCGTATATCACTGTATTAGTTCATTTTGTTTCTTGTTCATTACTAATCCCCATGTTCTCATAGTATTGGATTTTGATGTGCAATTGAATTCAAGACAGGTCCTCAATGTCCAAGACCTTTCCAATCTTCGAATCATATTCTTAATGTGTGGTCAAATATACTTGATGATGACAAAAAATAAGGTCAAACATCACTGTCTTTGGTCGATCCAATTTGATGCATCAGATCTTAGGGACATCCATTAATGTTTTGAGCTAATTAAGCAATCATCAATAAGCATATAATGAAAACGTGTGTACCTAAAGCACCGTAGATTAATCCGGCCCACTTTTCTTTCTTTTCTTGTTATGCACAATTCTTATTTACTTTCCTTCTTTCTGTTGTTTGGAACTTGGATCACAGCTTTGTGAAAAGTGGTTCAAATCAGGTACATCATAATTTAAGTTAATCTGTTAGGCGTAAACACTTTTAGATATTATAAAAATTTGTAATGTTTTATATAATAATTTAAGAGAAGAGTGTTAACAATATATTCTTTAACATATTTTTTTTAACATAGTTTATTATTGGTTAAAAATTACTAAATTAAAAGAGAGAATACTTAATGGGAAGTGTGTCGTATCAAAATTTGTGATTTTAATGAATTTTAACCGATGATAAATAATATGTTTACAAGAATATGTTAAAAATATATATTCCTCTTCAAAATAAAAAAATAAAAAACAAATTGTTTATAGTTATACTATTGATATTGATATGTCAAGTAAAAAAAAATATTAATATGTTTTGAAAGAAGTTATTTATTCATTGTATCCAACAATAACATGATTAACATCACACTCGCGCACTTTAATTTGAGGTACATGTAAGACAAATAATAAAAGAATTGACAAGATGTAAACCATGGAAAACACCAGGGTACTTGTATGTCAGCATCTATAACCAGTAAGGTAGTAACGGTTTTACTGAATGGATTTTATATCGGATTAATTAGCACTACCGTAAATTTGATATATCTGTAAGTGGCATGGATTACAAGAGTAAAAGAACAATACATGAAGCAAAAACTTATATAAATATTGTTCACCAATGTCGGCCACTTACATTATAAATTCCAAGGGTAATAAACATTATAATGAGTGCCATAATTATTAATTACAGTTACTCACCTAACAAGAACATCAACCATCATCATCAGTAAAAAGTAAATGGACTCATTATCCTCTCTTTACCCCCAAGCAACCAGCACTCAGTATATCTCTTGCTTATTGGTGCCAAAAGCCTACCTATATTGTCTTTATCACAGTGCCACATTCTCTTACCAATCTTGGACATGGCACGCTTAATTAAAATACTAACATGTCACCAACAAAAAATTTCTATCATATAAGTTAGAGCTGTTAATTCAGGCCACATCAGTCTAAAGAGACATCATGGTCAATACATTTTTGAGTTAAGTTGCTTCAGGCCAATTTAATGATAGGTTGAAATTTTTGCTAGCCCAGTAGGTCGTGGATCAAACGGTCATTTATGGGCCAGACATTTTTAAAATATAAAAAATTAAAAAAATGTCATAAATTAATAAAATATTTTTTATCATTATAAATTAAAATAAAAAATGTAGGTTATCCTTTGTATTATAAAGTAATAAATTAAATAATAATAATAATAATATAAATAAAATAGAGCGTATCAATTGTATTTGTAACAATAAACGAGCACTACAAATTAAAAACAAATAATATTAAATTTATCAATGTGCATGCAAAATTAATCTTAAAATAAACCTTAACAATACATATAATATAAATTTATTCTTTATAATTTTACTATATATGTAAAAAAAAAAAAAAAAAAACGGGCCACAGCTTGGCCAAAATTTATCATGAGTTAGCAGAATTTTGAATTTGATCAGGCTGAAATAAGTTTGAGTTTAAATTTTCACAGCTTAATCTAATTTATGTATTGGTCTAATCTAGTTAGTCCATCGAGTCAGACACTTCTAACATAAGTTATGCTTAATGTGTCATTTTCATTCATCCATCTAATCGAGTTAGTCTATCCAATTAGACATCTCTAATATTTTTTTTTTTGAATCAGCACATACACCTCAAATATAATTACGTTATGCTTAATTAATTAATTATCGATTTGTGTTTCACTTTAGTGTCCTTTTCAAGTAAAGAAACAACAAAAGGGACATATGCAAATGAAATAGGTGATAAATTTGAATTCGCATTAGATTCACCTCAAACAATGTCACAACAACTAATAGCACATTCATGTCAACTACAATATGCCCACTTTATATAACAATAGCAATATTTTTTTATATAATATATAACATTTGAATCAATCTGAATTCGCAAAGCAGTCATGACCAATGGTTTTGCGTGACCACATGAGAGAATAAACAATTAAAGTCAGTTATTATCACTAGGTGTTTGTCAGCATGTGGATCAGCTCAGCATGCACAAGAGTAGAACTCGACCAGCTCATCCAGGGACCCCAACTTGGTCTCTTCGCTCTCAAGCATCCACAGCAAGTGTTCGAACAGCACCACCTCGCACGACACCACCACCCCATCATCGTCATGATGATGAGAAGAAGCATTAGAAGAGCAAGACCTGTCCACTAGCTCCTGAAACACGGGGTGATCGATCACTTCGGAGTTCACGAGGTAACGCCTCCTAGACTTGCCAACATAAACCGCATGAAGTTGTTCTTGTTCATGCTCGTGTTCCTTGGATGAATTAGGGGATGTTCCTGTTCCAGAGACCCCTTTGTTGGAAGAGACACTGCTGCTGTTGCGGCTGAGCCTGGTCAATGAGGGCCATCTCTTGATTGCTGACTTGAGCTTTGTTAGTTTTCCCACTTTGGCCATTTTGAGAAGGTGTTTGATGAATGCCTCAATGAGTTGAAAAGAGAGAAGGAAAGAGAGAGTGTGATGACTGATGGGGAGGTGTGAGGGAAGGTTCAGTTATAAAGGATGGAGGGGGCTTAGTTGAGGGCAGGGGTAGCAGTGAATGATGGGATGAGAAGGGTTTAAAAACGTGCATGGCCCACTGTTTAGGACACAGCTAAGAATGATATATTTGGTGGAGAATTGGAAAAAACCAGTTGCTCTCTTGTTTGGCCTCTTGTGAGGGGTTTTGGGATTTGCAAGCTTTGCAAAATGGCAAATTTTGCGCTTTTACATGCATGCCCTTTTTTTTTCCTGACCATCACATTTTCCACCTTTCCTCTCCCTGCAGTTTTGTTTAATAAGAGAAACTATTGTATGATCTATATCATTCCCTTTTTATGGTCTCCACCAATTTTTTCACGTGATAGGTACTTGAGTTTTATTATAAAAATTTCTGTATAAATTAAAAATTGCTGTTACATATCACATAGAAATTTGCCAAATTATTAACACATAATAATCTTGGACTATATAATAATTTATTATTTTATAAGATCAAATTTTCCTAAATTTTATAATTGTATTACGGTTACAATGTTTCAATATGATTTTTTATCTATCAACATTAATTGTTAATTTTTATTAGTGAAATAAATGTAAACTTATAAATTTTTATTTTTTTTCTTCTTTCAATTACCAAGTCAATTTTATAATTTCTAATTTTATAAATATTTTAGTAATGGCTGAATGTTAGTCGTAAAAAGTAAAAAAAAAAAAAAATTAAAAAAAACTACTTTGATTTATCATGTTTTATTCAAGGATTAGGGGGACGGGAGTTACAAGTTCAGTTGAAAATGGGTGTGTGCAAGAAAAGTAAACCTCCCACCTATAAGTGACTTTCAAAGAGGCTTAAGAATTAAGAATAGAATAATATGAATTGAACTAATAAATACCTTAAACTCAAATTTCATTTTCAAGAAAATTGTTACTTTTTTTTACAACAAAAATTTCCGTTAGATTTAACAATTTCATGTAAGTCCAATATTATATAATAATAATAATAATAATAATAATAATAATAATAATAATAATAATATCAATAGAGGTACTGTCCAGGCTCCAGAGCCATGCAATTAAGTATCAACCACCATTTGTTGTAAAGCACTCTAGAAAGTCATAGCACTATAACCTTACAATATTGGAATCTTTAATATTATATTACAAAATTATAAGACATAATAATGAGGATATTTGAAGGATATTAAAAATTCTTTTAGGTGGTTGGACCTGATATTTTATTTTCGTTCTTATTCTAAAAGTCTTGGAAGTATTTTACAACAACACAAGCTTTCCTTAATATGATCAAAAAGAATAAAACAGACCGAGGAACAAAAAGGAGTGTGATTACTTATTGTATTTGAAATGAAATTAGGTATGTATGTTGGTTTTCTTGTTTTTGTTTGCTAATATCACGGCATCATAAAGAACAAAAAATTAAGGTGTTGGTTGGTTAGCAAGCCAGCAAGGATCGCACCAGTGAAATGCACTCAAACTGGGCAAATTCATCTACTTCCCAAACTACAAAGCATTGGTGCCCACACATCCTTGTCCTTTTTATGTATATACTTTACTAGCTTTCTTTGGTACAGAGCAACCATTAACAAGGTTCTATATGCATATGGGGCCTAGGAACCTCATCTAACACAGCACTGAAAACTCCAATTATAGACTGTCAACTTCTCCAAAATTCAATTCCAAGGACAATTAATGAAATTTCTTAGCATAAGTAAAGAATTTCTCTTATATAATACAAATGAATTTTGCATACCAAAATTTGGGGTATTTATGTGAGTCCACTGTAATTCAAATTCTACCATGTGTATAATTAATCTATACTTACTAATAATAAAGGGAATATCCCATTTTGGGGTCAATAATAATAATAATAATCTGTGTGAATATTTAGAGCATGCCTTATTCATGAAAACAATGAAACACTTGCATATGCAGATCTTCTCAAGGGGAAACATAAATTAGGATGTGTCATGGGTCATATGTGAGTACTGTTTGTGGTCCAACACATGTGTGAGTCATGGATCACAAGAGCCTAATCAGAAGCCAAATTCATGAATATTTCACATACCAGCCAGTGGTCCAGTGGCTCCATCCTATTCCCACTGATTAAGCCTGTGCTTGCTGTTGCTGGCACCACCTTCAATTTAAGCCAAGCCTTTTCATTCAACGTTTTTATTTGAATGGACACCATAGGTTTTCTGCTTGAAAAAAGTGATGATATCAAGTTTAAAACGTTTCATGTTAACTATTAGAATCAAAATTTGTTTCTATCATAACTTCCTTGAAGATGTGTAACTGGATACATATATGAGAAACTAAAGAGAAGGAATTCAAGAATGTGCCTGTTTTTATTTTGCTTTTGAAAAATGTGTCTAATTAATTTTTTGTTTCATTATATATCTGTTAAATAAGAATTTGCCTCCTAATAATGTTGTTTGTAGTAAATCATACTCCTAATAATATCCTAAAAATCTTACAAGCAAATATGAGATATTATATTTATATATAGCTATTATGAGATATTATATATAGCAGTGTTGGTGTTTCTGCAAAATTAGTTCCATCCCCTAACAAAATGATGGTTTAATAAATAAAAATGGTCCCAAAACTTTTTAACAGAGTATTCCTAAACTGATCTTGTGCTTCTAAAGACTGGGATGGTGTCCAAGACAAGATTAGTTTTAAGATCTCATATGGATTTGCTAAGTCTATATCATGTGCCACCAAATTATGTAACATACAAAATGTCAAAATCATTGTCAGTTCAACCAGAACTAGATAGAGCGCGTTAAACAACTTATTTAAACAGAGCATAGATGCTGTTTGAGAACTAATTAGCAGACATATATCAAACACTTAGGTAGTGATTTTGTTTCTACATGTAGCATACGAAAAGTTGAAGGCTCAATCCTTGTTTGTACTCCTATACATACAGAACAAAAAGATATGAAATTATGCATATTCATGTTCCTTTTGTTGTATTTTGCTCTTTACTGAGGATAACTCATTCATTTACCGTGTACGCGTGCGTGTGGTTTAACTAAACCTTTCAATGTGAATGGAGGATAATTTTATGTTTTTTCAAACTTCAACGTCTACATACTTTTTTTATAAAACTTACTTCAATTAACTGATTTAAATCCGTTTGTTTCTACACACTCTATTCAAAACATTTGTAAACATAACTTCTTTTGTATTTATCATGATATATTAGTATGAAATATTTATCATCAGAAATAGTAATTGATCTCTGTTGGAGAGTATAACTGCACACAAGATAAATATTCTCTTCCTAACATGATATATCTCATACCTAAGGCTAAGATCTGAACCATAAACAATTTGATTAAGGGACACAAGTTATTATTACTTGTGTTAACCCTTATTGGTATTTGTAAACATATTTGAAAATAAAAACGCATGAATTGTGCAAATTATGGAAGTTAATCCTTCGATTTATATGTTATATGATGTTTGTGAAATAATCAAAAAAAAAATGTTTTTGATCACATCTAGGTATTCTATTTATAAACCATGTGCCATGAAAAATATAATTATATAAAGGATCTTGTTAGTTCAACTATTATTAACTAGAGCATATAGCTTAGCATGTTAAGCAGAGCATATATTCTGTTTGGGAACTGATTGGTAGACAAAACATAAACAACTTACTGGGTAGTGATTCTGCTGCATATATTTTAGGGGCAAATCTTTCTCCATGCTGATTATGTCCATACAATCAACACAGGCATGCATCTTGGATATTTGTATTTTATGTTAATGGCTAATTTTTGTAATGTGATTAAAATGCTCATTGCCTTTTTTTTCCTTTTCTCCTAATTATACTTTGTTTGAATATTCAATAGTAAACAGTGAAGAGGGAAAGAGATTAATATGGAGAAAAGTGGAACGGATTAATGTATGTGCTATCATGCCAACATTAACCTACTGGATCCCATCAAAATGGATTAATATGGAATAGAATAAAAATGTTTATTTCTTTGTTTAAATAAATTATGATGCGATAAAACATTTTTTATTCCATGATTTTTAGTAAGTAAATAGAATAAAATGAGTTGTGATTTTATTATTCTTATCTTACCCTCATTAAAACATTTTTAAAAATAATAACAATCCTATTTTTGAATAAACTATATTATATATTCATAAAATAATGTACTTAGATGGTCAGACGAGACATCTCATAAGTCATAACTCATTCACTCGTCACAAATCCTATAATCAAAAGAACTGGCCTTATATTATAACGAAAAAAAAAAAAAAGAAACTGGTCTTATTCTTTCATAATTGAGGATATTCTTCTTACATCATAAACATTTTTAATACACCATATATATATATATATAAATAATACATTTCCAAAAATATCCTTCACAATTTTCGAAAAGTCATAGATTATAATTTATATTTAAAACTATAATTTTAAATTAAATCTCTGATTTTTATATGTAAAAAAATAATTTAATTATTAGATCAAAATTAATTGTTACAAAATTTATTATGTAAATTTATATGTATATTAAATATACATTAAAAGATTTAGTATTATATGTATCAACATTAATTATTTTTGAACATAATTGACCTGTTAGTTTAGTTAATTAGAGTCTTCCATTAGTGAAAGTGTCAAGTTTAACATGCTTGTGTCTCTATTTTAAATTATTTTGTAAAATATATTTTCACTTAAAAAAACTACGGACATACCTACGGATAAATCCATAAAAAAGAAATACTCATATGAATAGACAAATCAATAAGAAGGTTATGAAATCCATAACCTTCCGTATGGCTTCCTGCACCTCCAGTTGCTTCTTACACCCTTTTTGAAATGTTTTCTTAACCTTTTGAATCGGCAATTCCAGAAGTCAAAATCTGTAACCATTTCAGAAGCCAAAAAAGAGATATATATAAAAAATAAATAAAAAAGGCAATCTGGAGGTGCAGAAAACAACAGTCTTTGCAATGGAACTACAACATGAGATGGTTTAGGTTGCTATGGCCCATTGAGTCTTAATTTTTGGGCTAAAATATATTTGTAATTTCTAATAAATAATTAAATATCTAAATTTATTTTTAATAAATTTTTAAAATTCCTGATAAAACATTTTTATCTTTGAAATTTTTTTAGTTCTTCATAAATTAATAAATTTAATATTTATTCTCTGATAAAAAAATTTATTTGTTATTGGTCTTTTGACTAATAACAATTGAAACAAACAAAAAATTCATTAATTTACTAAATACTAAAAAAAGTATTAAAAAGACAAAAATCAAAATTTTGTTTTACGAATAACTTAATGGAAAGAAAAAGATTATTAGAAAATAAACATAAAATTTGAGTATTTACTAGAAATAAAAATATATTTTAATTTTTTTTTGTCAGCGGCAGAAAAGATAAAGGATATAGGGGTAACCAACCCTTACAAAGCTATGAAAGGTTAAACAAAATTTATGATCGATGGAACTGCTTGCATAAATTTAAAATGTTCAAGTTAGGAAAGGTTAAACAAATTATAAGCCAAGGAGAGAGTTCTACTTGGCCTAGAGTTTACCTTGTATTTATTGGAGTCAGCTCAGACGATTATCATTATCCTTTTACAATTTTTAGTAATAACGATTATCATTAAAAAAAAAAACTTTTACAATTTTTAGTAATATTGACCTATACAATTTTTAGGTACTCAGTACTCATATTACGCTTATAAGAGACCAAAGCAGAGAAGAAGGTCTTATTTAAATCTGATTAAAAAAAAACATGAAAAGAGGATAAAGTGCATGGAGGATTAGTATCTGATTCTGACACGTACAGAGAAAAAGGGTCCTAGACTTTCCACAACTCTCCAGAGAATACCACGTGGTAGCACGAATGAAGAGGATGTTTCCAGAACGTGTGGACAATCACTCTCGAACTTTCTTCACTCTTCACATACTTCTTCTATTTATATTTTCTCCATAACTCCCTCATAAACAATCATATCATTAGTTATCTAGATAAACTTCCTCTAAACATAAAAGTCACTTTCCCCTACTCGATTCTCGCTAGTACATTCATAGGTTAGTTATCCGTCCCATGATGTTTCGTTTTTTTCTTTTTGTTCTGGGGTTCTGTCTTTCGTTAGATGTTCTGGTATTTGCTAAGTGTGTTGTTGCTTTAGCTGATGTGTGTATTTTTGTGGTGAGTTCAAAATCAGAGTTCTTGTGGGTTGCATTGTTGTGAGAAGATGGGCAGAGTTGGTGGTGATGTTTTGAACGTGGATTTGGCTGCTGCAGTGAACAACCTCTTCAATCTTCCTGAAACTATGGAGAAGTTCATGTTTTCTTCTTCTCGTGCTCATGATCACCACCATGAAACCAGAGGGGTCTCTAGCATCATTCCAGTGGACATTTTGGAGACTCCCAAGGAGTATACATTCGTCATGGATGTACCTGGTCTCTCCAAGTCTGAAATTCAGGTACATACGTGATGTCTCATTCCAATACACTTTTCTTCCCATCCATTAATGTTATGGTGCATTGATATGTGTGTATTTGTTTTGTAGGTGACGGTTGAAGATGAGAACACACTTGTTATAAGAAGCAATGGGAAGAGGAAGCGACAAGTTGGAGAGGATGAAGGGTGCAAGTATCTTAGGTTGGAGAGGAGAGGGCCTCAGAATTTGCTGAGGAAATTTCGTTTGCCTGAGAATGCTAATGTGTCAGCCATTACAGCTAAATGCGAAAATGGGGTTCTCACAGTGGTTGTTGAGAAGCATACTCCTCCCCAAAAATCAAAAACTGTTGAAGTTGCCATTGCTTGAGCACCCATGGATTTTTTAGTTTAGTTTGTTTTTGTTCTTGAGTTAGCAGCTAAGATTAGACGCCAATGTAAAAGTGTTTATATTATGTATGTGCTTTTGAATATGAAATTTGATTAATGACAGTTCACTTCTCTCTATCTCTTTTTTCTATCATCATACTGTATCATGTATTATTTTTATACTTCTTTTACTAAGTGGTGTCAAACAGCTTCTTGATATGTATTAATAATTTATTATAATCAAATTATAGCTAGCTATAGGATAAATTACCATCCAGGAGAATAGATAAACAACAAAAGTATATTCTCACCATCTTAAATAGTTGACTAATCCGCTTGACATTTTTGAAATACTAATTAAAATTTGATTCTTAGTTGACAAAAATGGTCCACTGCCGAAAACATGGATCCAAATCCAAATTAAATAAATCGATGAATACAGGGGGCCATCAAATTCAACAGCCACAAGTAAAATGCATATTAAAACTGAGAGAATACAAATTACATATTATACTTCGTTGCTGATATGAGACTCTCACAAAATTGTTGATGCTTTGCCATAGCCGAATATTATTATCTTGGGGATTACGTTTTTCTTTTCTTAGCCTTGCTTGACTTGTTTTTCTTGGGGGAAGGTTTCTTCTCAGTATGGTCATCATCTTCCATTAGATGCTCAAACTCTTCATAACTTGCAAATGGAGACACACCACTCTTGCCACCCTTTTTATGTTTTCGTTTTTTTTTGCCAACTTCCTCCTTATCAACATCAGAGGCATCATCAACATCTCCAACCCGAATATCAATTTCGTCGTCATCATCAATTGGAGCATCAGCCTCTTCCTCATCAATATCAGAGGGTATATCCATATCCATCTCCGCATTAATCTCTGCATCACTAACATCACCAATCAAGTCCTCATCTTCCTCATCGGCTACTTCATCCAATTCATCATAATCATAGTCACTGTCTGGTCCCAAAGTTGGATCAGTAGAATCCAACAGATTCTCAATCTCTTCATTGTCACTCTCATCCCCACCATCAACCTCACCATCATCAAGATCAAACAACTCCTCAACTGCTTCCTCATCAGCTGATTTCTTTTTCTTTTTCTTCGGTTTAGAAGACGAACTCATTTTGTTTGTGTAGAACTTGTGGAAGACGAGATCCTCAGGAGGTACATCTTCCTCAGCTAGTGAAAGAATTTCTGCTCCAATCAATCGGTTGTTAACATTCATCTGCAAAATTAAAAAAAAAAAAAAAAGTTAACAAGCTAAATCAGAAGGGTAGAAAATGGTGCATTTTTTGAAAAAGCGGGAATATATAAATGGTTCATTAGCAAGTCGAAATTTTTACCAGCTTGGCAGGTTCAATCTGAGAACCACCATGCCATGTGCTTTGTTTCGCTTTCTTCTCCATGAATTTGTCTAGGAAAGCAGTCATGGAGAGGTCATTTAAGGGATTTCCGTTATAGACAATGTTGGCCCCAGAAAGAAGAGTTTTGGCCATAGTAGCAACTGAAGGGTGTGCATGTGAAGCAAGCACCATTAACTCCCACCAACTTACACGTTCTGCATTGCTGTTGGGATGGACAAAATATGTAAATTTATGACGTATAAAGAAAATAAGATCACGAACAAAGATCTGATTCCTCTAAACCGTGAAAATGCACGTCAAAAGATAAAGTAAACTTACAACAATTGCATAACAAATTCTAAAGTGATTAGGTTTTCCAATAACAAGTTCTGACCAAGTCAATTTTATTCTCTAAACTGCAACCCCTCACTTTGAAGGAGTCAAATTCAAGTTCAACAAAAATGATATACGCCTGTTTGATATGAAATTGCTTTGGACAAACAATTGCGGAAATCATGTATATATGATATCTGAAATTATGACTAGTGTGAAAGCAAATTAAGTAAATTACCAGTACAGAGGCTCTCTGTGTCGTGGATCATAGCCTCCAGGAAGCGAAGACTTGGGAGATAATTGTGACTGCTGACCTTTATCAGACACAGATTTTGATTTTATTGGTTTCATGTGTTCTTTTTCATTCTTTGCAAGCAAAAAATCTGCATCCTCTGAAGCATCATCATCCAAATCATCATCTTCAGAAGATGCTGGAAGATCATCTTCACTTTCAGAAGAACTGGCGTCAGAATTGGCGTCCTCCCCATTCTGAACAACTCCAATATCATTGTTCTGTTTATTTGATACAGTGTTAGGCTCGTTATCAGTTTCTATAACATCTTCAAAGTGTTCAAGCTCCTCATCAACAGACTCATTCTGCAACACCATGTTCCTATAAGACAAGTGAAGAGGAGATGATTTTTATGATTAAAAAAGTGTATTAGCAAAATTATCAGTGCAGAGAAACAATGTAGAGATAATAGATATGTTTTATGCCCAATGGATATAAATCTTCAACACACAATTATAAAATGCAGTAGTACCACTAGCAATGACAGAAAAAGTAATTACCATAAAGGTGGTCTGGCTTTAAGGAGTTCAGAAAGAAGGAAAAGACATGCGCAGGCATATTGTGGTGGTTGCTGAAGTGCAATCTGAACAAACAAAAATCAGTTCTGGTATATATAAAATGAAAAGGGTAGGGAAAGTGCAGTTTAATAATCACCTGCAATAAACGTTTAGAAAATGCAGCTACACGCTTTAAATTAACATCCCTTTTCATTGCTCTGAGAAGAAGTGCAATAAACATTTCTGCCTGAGGACAGACACGTTAGAAATTTCTACAGATGATTGAAGAACAGCGTAAGCACATGCATTTCTTATCACCAAGGCAAATGTAAAGAGAGTTTGCTTGCCTTGGATGTATACATGGCAGCCGGAAGCAAAAGTTTAGAGTACAAAGCACGGTAAAACCGATCACTGGCTATCTGATTTTTAGATGAAATTTTATCAAGAAGCATCAGTGCTTGAACTCCAACATTGAAATTCTTTGAATGAACCTACAAGTTTGCAGTTTGACTTAAGATATCGAAGAACCAATATCAGGTTACAAACTTACAATGAATATGTATGCTAGCCATCTGTAACCTACAGCACAGAGTGCAAGTATGCTAACTAACAAATTGGTAATTACCAATTGGAAAAGTACTGGTGTTTGAATGTCAACAATGTCATCAGCTTCATTACTTGAGACAAAAGGAAATGCTCTATTCACTCCCTGTACAATAAATGAAAACCCTAATTATGATGGAATTTGACATGGAAAAAAAAAAAACCACAATCAATATAATTAATATCAGTTCATAAATATTTAAAGGTATTATTATCATACTTACAGTTAGGAGAGATGATAGAAGACGAGAGTCCAATTCCACATGTGATTCTGATGACTCTCTAGATTTTTCTTCTTTTGGATTTGCCTTGCTGCTTTTATCAAATTTTTGGTTGCTGCTTGTGCCAGAAATTAAAACCTGAAGATCTCTAATTGTAAACCTTTTTCCCCATTTAACTATTTTTTAACTTATATAAAGGAAACCAAACATCATCATGATATTTAAAAGTTAAAACATAAGATTAAAGAATGAAGGATCCTAGGGAAAGTCAATACCTTAAACAATGCAAAATATACATCTATAAGACGTTTCGCCACTTTTGGTCCATCTCCTTTATTTGTGAGACGAATTTGGCTCAAGAAGTTAACCTAAGCGTAGAAAAAGCAGTCAATGAGACTCTTAGTCAGACAATGTCTAAATGGATTTTATAGATCATAGAGCCAAAAATCTAATTTCCAAAAGTCACCTAAAATTGAAGGGACACTTTTGCAACTGCAGAAAAGTGATTTCAAACAGATATATTTTTGCAACACAGAATATTGTCATTGTTCTTCAAACAAGGAGAGAGAAAAAAAACAACAGTGCATTTTATTTGCAGTGATGTAAGGAAAACAATGAGGAAAAAATCTAGGACATACAGCATGGTACTGTGAACGTGGTCCTAAATGAGGCCGAAAGAGAAAAGAATCCACCTCGTCAATAACCACAGCCTGTTATGAAAAAACATAAATTAACAAGAATCAACGACATTATTAATGCCTAAAACAAATTAGGAAGTAAATAGGAGCCTTAATGTCAAGAATGTACTATGTATGTAATGTAATTGCCAAAAAATAGAATGGAGCCCCAAATTGGAAATAGTCATAACTTATAAAAAGGAAAATGAAATCATAGCATACATCTCTTCAAAAGAAAAAAGAAATAATAGCAGATATGAAAGTTTTTCGACTTGTAATGTTCCTTCAAGTATATATCAAATTATCAATTCATAGATAAACTTCAAATATTGGTTCAAACATCAATTATAGATACTCGCAGAAAGTAAAAAGGTTGAATGTTGATACCTTCATGTTTGGGTGGTCAGACAAAAGGTTGGACAAGTGAAAGTCAGCATTAGATGCTGCCTTATTATCTGGATCCCCAAGCTGAAGTGATACCAAAGCCACCACCCACCAACAAAGCAAAAGAGAGAAAGGCCACAGTAAAATAGAACAGTCTTAGTAACAACAATAACTAGACCAAATGAAGATAGAAAAACAATAAATTCAGACAGGTAATAGCTCATTGTTAACTCACTTTATTCACAAGTGCAGAAAGTAGCCTGCGTTCTTGCTCTGACTTCCGACTCAGTAGCACATATATGGCCTGCGCACATATGTTGATATATATCCTCCAGTAGTTAAGACAAAATGTTTATTAAGTTGATAATATTTGCAAACATTTTGTTATAGAAATGTCAAGTCACTTTGTAACTTGAAAGGGTAAATATCAAGTAAAGTCTAAAATGGGAACCCAGGAAAAAAAAAAAATCATAAAAAGAAAAACCAACCTTTAATGCCTTGTTTTTTAGAGCAGGTAGCATGTCTCGTGATGCTTCTTCAAGTGCAACAACAAACCGTTCATATCTGAGACATAAGAAGCTGTTCAGTGCATCACTAACAAAAGCTTGAGTGGACAACAAAATGCAGTGTCATTGACAATTGGAAATATTCGTCGAGCAAAATGTGTAATGTAAAGTGAAGTAGTGAAGTTTTGGACTGTCTGGTACTAGTATTTTTTTTTTTTTTTGATCGGCAAAAATAATTATATATATGATAAAAGTACAAGAGGTACTAAAGAAAACAGAAACCAACAGTAGTCTAGCAAAGCTTTGGCGACCTAATACATGAAAGAACTGAATTAGGGTGCCAAAGAGCAAGCTAGAGCCCCACTTGAAGGCCAAAAAATCCTAGTTACATCCTCCACTACAAACAAAACTATCTTTAATATGGCTAGACCAGATGTAGAAAGGAGTGTCAAAGCCTTTCTCTAAGTTTGCTAGCCAAGACCAACAAAAAAATATAGCATCCTCCAACAGCTTAGAACCATTAAAACTCTCATTATGGAATACTATCCTATTACGGTGAAACCAAATGGTCCATGTGAGAGCAATCCACCAGGTATACCACCGCTGAATTTTTGGGCCCGGGAGCTGGCAGTAACTATGCTGATAAAAGTGTTCACTGGGGTTAGTCGGGGAGACCCCAACCACACTGAGCCATCCCAAAGATTCCCACCATAATGGCATAATCTTATGGCAACTAAAGAAAAGATGTGATGCGTCTTCATCAAAGCTGCAGCAGAATGGGCAGGTAAGGGCACCCACTGTGACGTTTCTACGGGCCAAATTTTTCTTAGTAGGTAGTCTGTCTCGCAATAGCCTCCAAGTAAAACAAGTGGCTTTGCATGGAATACGAAGCTTCCAAAGGTCAGTGAATAGTTCCTCCTGAACCTGAGGATTCGTCGCCTTATGTAATGTCTGGTACTAGTATTAGTAAGCCCTTTCTCCTATTCTTCCATGGCAATATTATTATTTTTTTTTTTTTTTGATCGGCCAAAGTTAGTTGTTAAATGTTAGTTTTTTTGTTAGCGGAGGGATTCGAACCCATGACCTCTCCCTCCCACCCTTCTTGGGACTTTTCACCCAACCACCCAACCAACCTTATATCTCCCCATGGCAATATTATTATGACTCCTCAAGCAAAATATTGTTTAATGTGTCATAATGCTCATTAGAATCCAATATTCTTATAATGATGGAGCAAATAATTAAATGTATTCAAAGCATCCAAAGTTTAGGAAACAAAAGATGCACTTCATAAAATTCACTAGCAATTAGAATTTACTAAAGAAATCCTTAACCGAGTCAAATCAAAGAAATTGATTTAAGATGAAAGTGTGGAAATGAAAAAAGTGTTCTTACATGAATTTTAAAAACTTCATAATTAAATTTTTAAATATGAACTCGCATATCTACTCCATATACTAACTGTTGTACATGGTGCATAATATCTACTCCTTTTTTAATCCTGCATCAGCAATTAAAAATGAAAAAAAAAACATTAGGAACAAAGAGACACACGTAAAAGACATTAATAGATAAGAAAAGGCAGGGCTGAATTATAGGCATGATAAAAGTCTTATAAATTCAAAAGAGAAAATAAATTGTCAAAGTTTTCATGAGGGGGGAGATTGATTCCCCTTCTCTCCTTAGAATTTCTGACAATTTTTGATTAATTGATTCCAACTTGTTGTGCATCTCAAATTGTGATAATGACAAACAATTGTCAATATCGTCACATCTATTATTAAATGAACTCTTTACCTCCACTACATTGTTGCTAATATTATTAATTTCCACAAGTCAGCTGCATAAAATCTTCTTGAACCCAATTGAATTGGGTAAAAATCTTATCAATCAATTTCCAATGGCATATTGGATATGCATTCAATATTTCAATATCAATTTTAGATTCAGACATATCCTAAAAAGTAAAAAATAAATAAAAGTATATTTCATGTCTAGTTGTGGTGAACCTAAAATGCATAAAACTATCACAGAAAACTAGCCAAGAAAAATCAAGAGAAACTTACCGCTACAGCCTGCATCCAACAAGTATCAAGGGCAACCAACTTGCCCGTTTGCTGATCAATATATATGTTATAGTCTCTTCCTAATACTTTTACAAGATGGAATAAAGAAAATTTTCAAAAAAATTCTTTAAAGGTTTTTAAATCAATAGAGTTTCCTATTGCTAACGCATAGGCAGAGACCATGCTCTGCCATATGCTATTTGGCCAGGTAAGCCCTTTGTGATATTCAAGGCGTTGCTCAATGATGTGTAAGAATAGTTTACTCTCAGTGTCATTCATCCTAAAAAAACCATTAAAATAACAAATTCAATAAAAAAAATTAAAAAATCAATTGCTTCAACTTTAATATTTTTCTCTAAAATCATAAGTTTATACTTATAACCATAAAACTGCACTCATTGACTACGTGTTTGTGCAATTGCATGCATAGCATGCAAAAAACTGCACTGATATGACAATTTTTTTTATTGAATTCATTATTTTAATGTTGTTTTTAGAATGAATGACACAGAGAGGGATAGACTATTCTTACACATCATTGAGTAACACTTTGAATATCGCAAAGGGCTTACTTGGCCAAATTGCATATGGCAGAGCATGGTCTCAGCCTATGCGTTAGCAATAGGAAACTCTATTGATTTAAAAACCTTTAAAGAATTTTTTTAAAAAATTTCTTTATTCCATCTTGTAAAAGTATTAGGGAGAGACTATAACATATATATTGATCAGCAAACAGGCAAGTTGGTTGCCCTTGATACTTGTTAGATGCATGCTGCAGCGGTAAATTTCTCTTATTTTTCTTGGCTATTGAAGTTTTTTTGTGATAGTTCTATGCATTTTAGGTTCACCACAATTAGGCATGAAATATATTTTATTTATTTTTTATTTTTCAGGATATGTCTGTATCTAAATTGATATTGAAATATTGAATGCATATTCAATATGTCACTTGAAATTGATTGATAAGATTTTTACCCAATTCAATTGGGTTCAAGAAGATTCTATACAGCTGACTTGTGGTGCAACCTCTTCCAGTCAACAAGGTGCGTTCCCATCCATGGTGATTCATCGACATATGACTCACGAGGAGGAAAGGGAAAACACTTCCATTCTACATTCTAACATGGCTAAAGTCCAACATCAATTAAAAGAAACTTTGGAGAAAATTAATAATTTTAACAACAATGTAGCGGAGGTAAAGAGTTCAATTAATAATAGATGTGATGATATTGGCAATTGCTTGTCATTATCACAATTTGAGATGCATAACAAGTTGGAATCAATCAATCAAAAATTGTCAGAAATTCTAAGGAGAGAAGGGGAATCTGTACCTGAATCTCCCCCCTCCTGAAAACTTTGACAAGTTATAAGACTTTTATCATGCATATAATTCACCACTGCCTTTTTTTATCCATTGATGTCTTTTACTTGTGTGTCTCTTTGTTCCTAATGCTTTTTTGTTTTCTTTTTCATTTTTAAAAGCTGATACAGGGTTAAAAGAAAAGAGAAATTGTCATGCCAATTTCATTTCCACTTTTGTTTGGTTCATGAGTGAAAATTATGATTTAGAAAAACAATTCTAAATCACATGTATATTGGGAAATAATCAAAAAACTAAAAAAACATAATATATACATCTAGAGTTCGTTTAGAAAACATTTACGAAAACGTCTCCTCATTTATATTATGTTTATATGTATATTATTTTTAATTTTTCTTTGACTAATTTATATGTATATTATATATCCTGAATTTTCAAAATATATTTTAGAATTTTAAATAACTTCATAATTAAATTTTTAAATATGAACTCACCTATCTACTTCACATAGTAAATGGGCGAATTAAATACCCCTCTTTTTTTTTTCAAATTAATATAAGAAATATTTTCTACTCGTTCTTACACATACCTCTGCTTCAAACATTCCTCCCAATACCAGAAAAGGAGAAGGGAGTAACCATCTTTAGTCTCAGGAACATGATTTAGGGGCCGCTGTATCAAGGTCTTCAATTTACGATCTGGTAATAAGCTGCAACAAAATAGAAAAACAATGTAGTAGATCAGAGGGACTACTATTGGCAGAGTAAAGTGAAATGCAAAGGAGAGATTGGAATATATTATTATCTATCAAATTTGATTACTTTCCACAACTTCAGTCGAGAGATTTAGTCTCATTCTTTAAGAATTTTTTCAAAAGCTATTTACATTATGATGATTTTTTTTTTTTTTAATAATGGGGAGGGGGGGAGCAGACCTTGCAATAAATAATTCTTGCAGAGCTTCGAAACCTGTCAAGGCATGGCGCTTTCCAACCTTGGATGTCACCATTCCTAGATTAAATAACAAACGTTGTCAACTGCTTAAGTCTAAAGCACATATGGGGAAGACAAAAAATAATATAAGCTCTATTGTAAAGCCACGGTATAAATACATAGAGAGGCAATCTCACTTCAAACACAGATAATTGAGAAAAAGAATCATCTGCTTCAGATTTGTGTAACAACTACCAGGCAGAGGAGAGTGCTGCTTGGAAATAGATCAATGTTTCTTTTATAGCATTAAATATGTTATATGTCACATTCACAACGTAGGACCACTAAGATTTCAAAGTGCGGCATCGTTTGATAAAAAGATACATGCGAGATGAGATGACCAAATGGCCAAAAACTTAGAAAGAAAATCCCCCAGTAAGCAAATAATAGCACACGCAAGATGCCATACAAATCATTCACCTACACAAATAAAGTTCCACCAGACCCATGTAAGCAAACAATTAAGCTATCACATTGCCTAGAAGAACAACTCGAACTTGAAATATCCACACACAAGTCCTCCTCACTGAAGGCTCATTGCTTACTCTTCAACTAACCTACTCACAAACACTTAAAATAATAAACCCAATGTAAACACTTGCATGACACCTAATCAAACTAGCCATAAATAATAAAACGGCAACAACAAAAATCCGATCAATAAAACTAAAAACAAGAAAGAAAGAAAAACAACGAGAACTCAACTTATTACTTACCCAAAAGAGCATCAAGAGAACGCAAGTTTGCAATTGGATTATCCCCCACAAGCACAGCAAAAGCAGAAACTTTATCAGCAGCAGTCCCTGACCTCTGTGTTGAAACCAACATCTTAATATCACTGCTTTGCCCTCTTGACGACTCATAATCCTGAACAAACTGTGCCATCAACCTCTCCCCCAATTCCCTCTTTTTCTCCACAAACCCTTTCCACTCTCCCACATCCCTCACCTCCACCTTCTTCCCTTCCCCAATCACCTTCCCTTCAAGCTCAGCCATGTCCTCAAACCACACTCCCAAACCACTTGCCTTCATCAAAGGAAGCTTTGGAAGGCTCCTGAACTTGTTGAACCCCTTTTCCCTGTAGGAACCATTGTCCAGCGATAGAACAGGGGGTTTCGGTTTCGGTTCGGTTTTGGCGTTGCGCTTCTCGTGGGGTCCGTTGTTTTTGCCGAAAGTTTTGTTCTTTGGATTATGGGGATTTTGGGGTGTGCCTTTTTCGGGCGTTTGTTGCTTCTTCGGGGGCTTGTTTGGCTTGGTTTGGCGGAAATCGACATCGTTGAAACCTGAGTGGGGTTGCGAAGTGGACAAGCCGAGCTCGGAAGCGAAGGAGGCGACGTCTTTAAGGAGGTCAACGTCCTCTGGTTTCTTTGACTTGGTGGAATTCGATTTCACCATTGTTGCATGTGGAACGAAGGAAGAACCAGTTCAGAGTTTCAGAGAAAGGAACGAAATAGAATAAATCAGGTAGGGTTTAAGAAACCGTTGGGCCTGGCCCATATAAAACCCAACTTTTAGGCCCAATATACTTAACTCCTGTATTGCATCCTATTTATCTACCCAATACTCACTTCTCTCTACGTTTTTAGAATGAGTATTTAAAAAAATTGCAAACTTTAGGAATTCGAATTTACAAAAATCCAGAAGATCAATTATAGAAAGCTAAGTTTAATTACATTCTAGGATTTAGTTTTCGGAATAAACTAATTACGTCACATTTTTGAATTATCACCTCAATTTCATATATATGCAAGTAAATGTAACTTCTCCATCATTTTGTCATTTTGACATGGTTTTAATTGGTTTTGCTGTGTAAACACAGATCCAATACGTATTTTCAAACACTTTCTAAGTGGGGGTTCACGAGTAGTAAGGATAACCTACGAATCCAAACCAACTTAGTTATTAAATTAAAAATATACAAAACAGCACAATTCTTTTCTAACTTTTAACCAAAATTGGTTTCCCTTCTATAATTGTTGCTTTTTTTTATTTATATTAAATTTGTTTATAATTTTTTATGCTAATGTAATAGTTTATTTATATCTAAAATAAAATAATATATTAACATTAAAATCATTTATTTTATTAATCAAATATTATCACAAATTAATCTCTTTAAAGGACATTTAATCATTATATATTTATAAAATTCTATAAAAAAAATTATTATTCTAAAAATTATAATTTTTATAAAATAACAAATTTTTTAAATGATGGGCTTGATTGACCCAACTCGTCTTACTTGTTTATGAACTAGTTTTTAACTGAATCATAAACACTTTTATAAATGAAAAAGATGATTACAATTAACAAAATGACTATTAAAACTAATTTCTAAAGAGAGGATTACAATTAAAAGAAAATAGCATTTCTCAGTGTGTTTTGAAAATAAAATTTTGAAATGTCAAATTACAATTTCAAATCTTTTTTTGGAACATTATTGTTATTGCCTAGCCTATATCAATTATTAAAAAGATAAAGGTTTGTATCTAGTGAGGGTTTTTATCAACAAAGTCCTAACATTCGTAAAACTATGCTATATAAAAGATGAAGGTTTGTATCAATTCTCTTGTCAATAGAAAATCCTAACAGTTGCTGAATTATGCTATACTTCAGTCAGTCATCGTGTCACCTTTCACCATAATTATCATATAATCTTCATTTATCCGTAACTCACTTTTAATTCGTAAGTGTCTCTCCCCTTTTAAATCTTAATTTATTACCATAATTTTATTATTATGGTTATATAAATATGTTTTAATCTAACCATCATATATTCACCAATCATTAATGAAAGATTAGTCATCATTTTGGATGAAATTATTCCGTACAAATATTTAGTCAAGAAAATAAATGAGAAGCAAGCCAGGTTATGATCAATGTGAAGTAATTTTGAAATTGTTTACAATTGAAAAATGAAATCTTTATTGGGCCTGCTAGTTTATATACATATTTTTCTTAATTGGGCTTGTTAGTTGACTGGCCGATAACCCAAAACATATAAAGCCCAATAACAAAACCCACTAGGGTTTCCGGTATATTAAAAATGCAGCGCAGCTTCACCCTGCAAAGTGTTTCTTGTTGCATTCAGTGAAACGTCAGCTAGGGTTTTGGGAGCTCTCGTTGTTTCGGAGTTAGGGACCTTACGCAGCCATGGCCACTGCTACGAATGCCGCCACCGCCCCACCACGCCAGCTCTCCCAAAAGGAAGCCGACATCCAGATGATGTTGGCAGCCGACGTCCACCTCGGCACCAAGAACTGTGACTTCCAAATGGAACGTTACATCTTCAAGCGCCGCAACGACGGTAACTAAAACCCTAGCTCATCCTCTCTTTTCATCGATCTCTGACAATCGCATGTTAAACAATTTAAATTCCAATGGATGTATGTTTGAACCTGAAATGGTTGTAATAGAGGGATTTGATTTTTTATTTGTTGTGTTGTGGTGTGGATTTGGGAATTAGGGATTTACATTATTAACCTTGGGAAGACGTGGGAGAAGCTTCAGCTAGCAGCTAGGGTTATAGTTGCAATTGAGAACCCTCAGGATATCATTGTGCAATCCGCAAGGCCTTATGGGCAAAGAGCGGTTCTGAAGTTTGCTCAGTACACTGGTGCTCATGCTATTGCTGGAAGGCACACTCCTGGTACCTTCACCAATCAGCTTCAAACTTCCTTCAGCGAGCCTCGTCTCCTTATCCTTACCGATCCAAGAACAGATCACCAGGTTAATACCCTATTTTCATCTGCAGTTATATGAAGAAAAAAAAGATAATTTGATTTTAGTGACGTGGTTTGATTGATTATTGATGTAGTATATGGTGTCATTGTGTGTTTAGGGTTGTTGTATTGCCCGTGTTGTGTTGTTAATGTATGTTTGTTGGTTTGCGTGCAGCCTATTAAGGAAGCTGCTCTTGGGAATATTCCCACCATTGCTTTCTGTGACACCGATTCACCTATGAGGTATGTGGACATTGGAATTCCTGCCAACAACAAGGGCAAACACAGCATTGGTTGTCTCTTCTGGCTCCTTGCAAGGATGGTGTTGCAGATGAGGGGTACCATTCGCCCTGGCCTCAAATGGGATGTCATGGTAAAATATATATTTTTTGCTGCCATTTCAAAGTAGGATTCCAACCATATTCAGTGTGCTTATTACTCTTTGTTGTGTTTGATGTGTATAGTATGTGTAGTTTATGTTTGTATGCCATGGCATTTTGCCCACTCTGTTTAAGATCTGGGGTTTAATTTGGAGAGAGCAAATATTTTTGTGCTGGATTTTTTGAAGTTTATTGGCTTAATTTTTTTCTTTGATGCAGGTTGATTTGTTCTTTTATAGAGAACCAGAGGAGGCTAAGCAACAAGAGGAGGAGGAAGCCGCGGCAGTTGATTATGCCATCATGGATTTCAATGCAGGTGCTATTGCTGCTGATGGCCAGTGGCCTGGTACAATTGATCAATCATGGAGTGATGCAGTTCCCCAACCTATTCCAGCAGTACCTGGTGTCAACTGGGGGGCACCTGCAGAAGCACCTGCAGGTATGTGATTAATGTTATTATATAAAGCTAGACAAAACTGAATGAATTTTGTGTGCTGTCCTTCAGCGTTTTCTGCCTTTTGTCATCTTTCAATTTTTTGATCCTTGTATTGGCTTCTTCTAACATGATTGTAAGTTTGATGTTGATTTTGTCTAGTTATTAATTCTCTTGTATTTAACTGGTGAAAAAATGATGCAGAGAGAATGTGCTTCCTTTACAGTGTTAACTTTTTAGGTTTGACAAGTTTTCATGTTTTGTTGAATAAAAGTTTCTCGTGCAGTTGCAGGAGGAGATTGGGGGGAAGCTGTTCCACCACCACAACAAATCCCGGTTCCTCCCTCTGGAATTGAAACTGTCCAACCAACTGGCTGGGATTTAAACTAGTGTTTTTTGATGCTATGATTTTGCCCCGTCCCTCAATTTTAGTTTACCTGTCTTTCTTTGAAGTAAAATATGGATCAGTTTTTTTTTGTAGCAAAGGAACTTGTTTTTTCTATTTTGTTATGATGAGTGGCTGAAATATTATTAACATGGTATATTCGGTTAGATTTTTATTTTGTTTTGATGCATTCATTATTCATGTGTTTGGTAAATGATATTTTGGCCCGCTTCTGTTTACAATTACTGATACATTGATATACTGTGAATGCCTCGCTATTGTAAATCTGGATTTCGATTATCAATCTAGGTGCTGCTAACCGATATTCGTTTAAAACAACGAAAAGGCTTCAATTTTAATTTAGTAAAATCCCTTTTTGGGCATGCCATGGAAATAATTTTAGCTTTGAAGGGGTGTACAGGCAAAGGTCATGGCACACTATCAACGTTTGAAAATTACTTTGTCAATGATTTGTTTATGCTATATTTGAATTTGAACAAATGTCGCTGCCTTTGTAAATCATTGTCCGTCGCCTCTGGATGTTTGCCTATTTTGGTTCGAGAAAAGGTTTTTGGCTAATTGATAGCGAATTAGAGTTTTCTGTAAGATGAATGGATGTGAAGCACGTAAATCATAATGCTGAAACCTCTACTCCACGCCTGGGTGTCCTTACGTATGCTGTTAAACAAAAGATTACGTCCAATGGAGCAAAAAATGTAGATTAGGGAGATTGTGCAATGCGGACTTGGTAACGTAGAGAATGGTGGTTCTATTTTACCGAGTTAAATTGACAAGAGATGCAATTTTCAATATAAACGTAAAATGTCTTTCTTTCAACGTACTAAAAATGATCAAATGAGTTCATCCTCTTTGGCTCTCATGTTTAATGGAGTATGTTATGATTTGAATATTTCATAATTTGTTATGCATGGATGATCACAGGCCACATTTTTTGGTGCAAATCTTAGACTAGGTTTAAATTTGTTAAACAATATTAATTTTTTAAAATGGATTTTTTATTTATTTATCGATAATATACATACATCTACTTTCTTAAATTCCACTTTCTTCCCATTTCTGTCCCTCTCTCCTATGCATCCTAATCCCATCCCATTAGTAAAGCACTTTCTTCCAATTTCTTTTCTTTACCGGAATCAATCGATGTCACTTAACAAATTGAAGAAGTAAAGCATGATGAAGGAAAAGGCTAAGGTGAAATAGTGAAAGGTTGTTGGAAGCAAATCAAAAGATGCATCCAACATTCAGTCAGTGTTTTAGTTTTGCTAGCTTTTGATATCTGCCATTGGATACATCCAACAATACATAAAGCTCTTGAGAAAGCTAGAGTGGAAATTCGGAGAGAATCCAAATTCAAATTAGCACCCGGCCATAGTTAAAATTGTGTAGCTTATATGTGTCCGATCCTGTTAGTGGTTCAACCGTAGCGTGCTCTCATTCTTTCCCTTTTAATTCATACAAGGCCTCACATATAATTATCACCTAAAATTATATTCCTAAAGTTGACACCGTTGCTTGAACAACTTTAACAAAAAATGTCATTTATCTTCATATCCTCTCAAATTGCTTGAGACATGAAAGTACAACTATAAAAGTATGTTTGAACTGATGAAAGTAAAGATAAAATAAAACCACATTTTGTTTTTTTTTTAAAATAAAATAGATAACTAATCTATAAGCTTCGAGTTTAATTTTACTTGAACCAACTATAATTTAATATTTTTTCCTTTTAAAATTGCAAATGAGATTAAAATATTTATTACATCATAAATATCTAAATAATAGAATGAACATCTATTTTATTCTATTTCAGAATGTTCTTTAATGAAAATGAAAATCCAAATGAAAGGAAGAAAACATGCGAGACCAATTAAATAGCATACACTTTTGAGTCAAAGAATAGGCTCTATAATGTAACATTGAACAAAATTTCCCAAGCAAAATTTCAACCACAATTTTATTAAACATGTTTTTCATTAAAATTGTGAATTAATTTCTAATGCAAAAACAAAGAAGCCATGTTGCTTACAAAGGCACTAAATAACAAAATTAAAAGTTAAAATACAAGACACGCTATTGGCTTATTGCATTATTGTGGACGCACAACACACGAACCACATTAAGCTCCATTATTATTAATTTATGAAGTCTTCGACCCCAATACTTCTAGACTTCTCTTTAGAAGAAAAAGTTGGACCAAATGCTTTTTCTGAAGAAGAAAAAATTAAACAGCTATACTTTTGTTAAAAAATATAACTTTTAAAAAAGCTCTTCTCTCTGTCCACTCTCTCGGATTTAAGCTAAAAGCTATAAAACAACTTCACATTATTTTTAAAGTTCTTATTTTAAACTTTTTTTAAGGAGTTAAACTCTAAGTTCAAAATAACTCTTATATTATAAAAAGTAGGACCAGGCAATGCCAACACGTGGAATTTCATCATGTCAACTTCCCATTCCCTCAGGTTTTCTAGTCTTTTCAAACAAATTAAACTACCTGAACTAATTTAAAATTTAATTAAAAAAAGGATAGAACTTTGCAGCTTGATGATGACAAAAGCTCAAATATCCATGGAACTAAAAAAGTTGACTGCAGATAATTTATTGGGCAGTTATAACCTGAGAACCAGCTATGGATTTTTTTTTTTTTTTGTGTTTTTGAATGTAATTATATACAGGGTTGATGATTATGGTAAGTTTGTGGAGGCACAAAAATTAATTACCTATAGACATCTACCATTACCTCCCAAATGATGCTCTATTTTGAAGAAAAATATAAGCAGTAACTCAAATGTTGCCCTTGAACAAAACTCAGCTTGTCAGCTGCTGCCACTGCTATTTGCTTTTGGATGATATCTTACCATTTATTTCTGTACAGCAAGTCAGGAACCCTCCACATCCTTCGGATGTGATGATAAAAGTCGAGCATTAAATTGCCTCAAACAAAAAGCATCACCCCTTGAGCTATCCAACGTTCAAAGCTTTCACTGTATTTGCTATCTTCGTTGAGTTCTTCTCCACTCTGCTTTCCCTAAAATACAATGAAACCAAATTTTAGTTCCGTATTAAATTTTGGTTGCATCCTAGGAAATAATGGACTAAATCAAAATATATAGTTTTGCACACCGTATTTGTGCCATATTGGTAATAATAGTGGACAAAAAATGGGATTTAATTTTGATTAGCTATCATTGTAAAACTTATTTACACAAATAATACTGACACAATGCGTCGTCGCAAATTTTACTATGACATTAATAAGAAGTACCAGATAGATCAAACTCTTCTAATGATATGACAATGTGTGCTTCGATGATAAAGTAAAACGGTCTTTTACACAAACGGATGCATATCAAAATTGAATTTAGAAAAACAAATGTACATTAACAATTTGATCCTGAAAGTATTTAATGCTGAAGTTTGTAGAGAACTTGTGGATAAAAACTGAGGTCTTCAATTGCTGAAACTAGGACAACAAAATCTAGATTCCCAATACTTGCATTGTCAAGTAGATGTTCTAAGTTCTGACCACAAGTAATTGAGTCATTGAAACTTATTCATAGGTCTGGAAAGAAATACAGAAAGGCCTTTTTCTTCTTAACCAACTACAAGTCAATGATATTTCCTTAGTGGAAGCAAATTATGTTATTCTGTAATGATATTCTGCAACTAACAACATACACTGACCTTAATGCTGGATCCAGATTCACTTGCAGATGTCTCAGTAGGTATTAGTTCATTCGCAATATTCTCCGAGGAGATGCTGGTTGACCTGTAACATCAACAATATTGGCATCAGTCAATAACAAAAGCTTGAAAATTGTAGACCAATACCTAATTCAAGAACTAGGTTTTTACTCCAAAGCATTGATATTACTTAAATTTCTTGACCGTGTTATTTAAATATACCCCACAATCTAGAAACCTTAACCAAATAATTACATTAAAAAGGAAAAAAAGAAAAAGAAAAAGAAAAAAGACTAAGTATTCCTCGTTCACTTTCAACAACAATAACAAAGTCTTACACCACTAGGTGAGCATTCATTAACAAATAACAACATGTGCTAAAATAACATATGCCTCTCTACCTTTGATCAAAGATTCAAGGAAAGCATAACACCAATGGCAAAGAAAGACCATATTTTTAAAATCAACAAGTGTCGAAGTAAGACGGCATGGGTATATGATTACTAATTAAGGTTTCAAAACTACCTTTCAAGTAATTCCTCTTCACAAGAATTTCCAGAAGAAGAAAGCCAGTCCACATCAAGGAAATTGGAGCAGTCACATGCATCTCCATGTTCATCATAACAAATATGATCACACTCACAATTTTGGCCCTTCACATATATCTGCCTGTATGATTTGATAAAACATAACTGTCAAAAGATTTGGATGGTTTGAGTAGTAAATCATATCAGGTCAAACTATGGATCACACAAAAATGGAATTTGTTTACTAAGGTGCCTGACTGATTCTCCTCTACATTCTCTTTTGAATGGCAAACCAAATTTAACAGAAACAAAACAACAAAAATAATTAGTTATTAGGTATTAACAATTTAGGAAGAAAAACTTTGTAATAGTATTTACAGAAACTTGAGGCACCAGCTTATTATTTTAACACTTTAAAAATTGCTTCTAACAAATTCCTGCCAGAAGAGCACTGTTATTAATCTACTCCCATGCGTAACATGAGTAGAAAAAATTATATTACCTAGTAAAAAAAGGTGGTGACCTATGTTAAATAAGTTTCATCCCCATGCTGAAATCCTATTCCTTTCAAAGTGGGGAACTTTAAAATATTATAAGGATTTAAAAGATACTGTGAGTAATACTCGCCTATTTATACTGATGTGATACAAAATACAAAGCACTAATCCCTATTTATAATATACTATTTCTAATCCTATTTAAAAAGAGAACAAATCAATATATATATATATATATACAATGAAACTTGAAAACCACTCTTAACACAACATCTATTCTGAAAAACAATTAATAATGAGATTGTTTCTATATATTCTAAAATGATAATTAATAAGGGAGGGTTTCCAATTCCAGGGGCTGCACAATAATTCCTCATTAAAAAAATAAAATACACACAATGATGAGGTTTACTTGAAACCTCTAACTTTCCCTCCATTCTGCCCTCCATCCAAAAATAGTTTTAAGGAAACACTTTTAGACACCAGATTCCATTGGCCTAATCTACCCTCCTTTACAGACCTTAATGCCGTACAATGCATGTCCCAATTAATTGCATGATTCCTCCTAGAACTCCTAGATTGCCTATCAAAATTGAGTTGAGGGAGTGCAATTTGAATCAGAGACCCGGTTCTGTATAGCTCTTTGAGCCAGTGTTATTATCAGATTTTCAGCAGGTCTGTCTTTCAAAGAAGTTACATTATATTGCTTAATTTAGCATGCAAAATGCTAATTTAGAATACCTGCAATGACAAATATCACTTCCACAAGTAAAGATATTTGGAGTAGACCCCGAAAGGAAACGCTTATCAGGTTTTTGAGACGAGTGCTGATCATTTGTAACATTCAAGTTCCTAATTGTAGTGTCACTTTCACTGAGAATGTTACCATCTGATAGTGATCTTTTAATAGTTGACCTACCAAAATAAAGGGTTAGCCTCGACAATCTTCTGACAATGGAAGACATTTTTTAGACAATATCATTTAATAAAACCCACAAGGCACAAATAACTTATATTCATTTGCTTTCATCCTCAAAAGAGAAGGATAAATTTGAGATTACACTTTGCCTATATAATGTTTTCCTTGCATAGATCTTAACTCTTTGAGTCCAAGCTAAAAACCATCTCAACTTGAGGGGGGGAAAGAAGCAATTACACTATACTGTAAACTTGAGTAGAAAGCAAGGAAAAATAAAAAAGAAGGTTTTCAATATCAATACTACCTCAAAATTACTTAAAAAGGCATTCTGCATTCCTCAAATCATCAATATCTCTCTATATGCTTGTCCAATATTTTCAGTTTTAGAATTATGCTCAAAGTTAAAGACAGATCTAAATAGAAAAGAAAAGTATACAACTGAAATTTGACAAAGTATCAAAAGTTCATATACACCAATTAAATTCTTGAAAATTAAATATTTAATGCTTCATTAAATGAAAAGGACAAAAACTGGTGCAACTCAATAATCCACTCTTTACCTAACGCTGTCATCTGCTAAATACAGACCATGTTTCTTGACAGTGTAATGCTGATCTGAATCTAGCTCCCATAGTGCTGGTTTTCCCTGTTGGGGTTGAAAATGCCCCAAGAGTCTGATCCAAACAAAATCATTATAATACAATCACATATATACATAACTTGAGTTTGCTTTAAATCATATTACATATGAAAACAGTTGTAAATACAACTAAAAAAATGGGCTTATTTGACTTACAAGTTAATTGCTTTTTGCTTATCACCATCTAAATATGTGTTGTTATAATAACGCTGTAGTGTTCGAATAAATTCCTGGGATTGGGCTGCTGCCTTCCATTGACCTCTTCTCTCAGAAAATATCTAAATAGCGATACCAATTGCAAAATACTCAAAGGAGTGAGCAGCAATCAGACAAAATTCCATTGCAAGGAAAATAGGACAAGAGGCAAATTTAAATCTCCATTTTAAAGCTTTGGGAAAATTGTGAGGGTCTGTTTATAATAAATTAATCTTTAGATGCTTGAACCATTTCGGAATTTTTAAATACATCCCTATACTATAAAAAATTATAATTAGGTCCTTAACAAATAAATCATTTGTAATTCAGTATTTAGAATAGAGTTACGTCAATTTATAGAAAATATTCCTGATCTCAGTTATGAATTTTAAAAGTATAGGGACCTAGTTAAACAAGAACCATGTGATGTAATAACTGCATCCATACAATTAACCAAACCTACAACAAATTAAACCCTATCGCTGAAGATTGCAATCAAATAAAAAGGCATATTTTTTATTGGATTTGGAGACATCCTAATAAAAGCAATAAGCTTTCAGAATTAGATTAACTTGTGTCATTTTGTATTCAATGTTAAGCTTAAGATAAAGTCATGCAGATCCTAAATAAAATAATTATGTGCAGAAATTCTGATCCTAAATTACATTTCATAATCCATAAAGTCCAAACTCCAGAAGGTAGAGAGATTACCTTATTGTGTGCTGCAGAACCCCCATATTGAAAGGCTAATGTGTCACCCATGGACTCATAGACTTCCATTAGTTCCTTGGCCAAAGGGTTATCAAGATCGATATACAGGGTTTCAATAAATCCTAAAGCTTGTAGCTGACATCCAAGTGCAGCTAGTCCATAAGCATATTGAGCAACATTTGTACGATCTAAGCAGTCTATGCAATTAGTCCTCAAGACTCCGGATTGAAGCATCTGGGGTTTGACACTGTAATCTTTGTTCTCATCACCACTACAGTAACTATTGATAATTTCTGTTTCTTTATCAACATTATCCTTGTTTGTACTAGCTTGTTCTGTGATGCAGTGATCAGTGACATTGTTATTCCTGGATTATATTAAAAACATAATCATCAATAAACGATGGAAATAAAAACAGCCATTCATGAGTTTTTACCTAACAGCTTATGCTTTTGGAAGAATTGGTCCATAACACAGTAGCTTTTATGACCAAGAAGTTTCAGCACAAGGTAAGGTGGACTTGTGTGTTGTCCATGCTTCAAGCTCAAAAAGCTCTTGCATGAGGGGGCATTTTATGATATTAATTAAAAAAGAACATGAGTTCTCACATATTAGTTTAAGCTTTTGAGTAAGTCCATGACAAATAAATAAGTAAATAACATTGAGGCAAAATGTGTTATGCTACTTACTCAGTGTAGGAAAAATGTGAAAATCCATCTAGCCTCACATTTGATGTCACTGGACAGTAGAAGATGCCAGTCAGCTTCAGCGCATATGCAGCCACTTTTCCCAGTTGTCCCAACACATTAGTAGCTTTGCTGCTAAAGGTGTTTGATCTAATAATATCAAAATAACACCCCAAAAATAAACCTGTAGTGGTTGGACAATATAAGCGAAGAGAAACTTACCATCTTGAATGCCTATGCAGATCCCAATGAAGGAACCTCAGGCGATTTTCCCCTTTCAAATTTTTATTGAGAGACCTAACAGCATTTGCAAACTCAGCTCGCAGAATAGTTTCTCGAGGCTTCTTCTCACGTGTCTTAAACAAACAAACAGAAAAAAACAATATATAAGTAGAAAAGCTTTTAGTATATACACAAGACAAAGAAACCAAGCTTGCTCCATGGTTCCTAATATAAGTGGAAATGCCTACCTTTATCAAGTTCAGTATAATAATTGGATTTCCATATCTCTTGACAAGATTTTCAAAATGAAGTCTTGTGGCTTCAAAATTAGAGTCCTTCCTTGATACTAGAGAAAAGGAAAGAAAATGAGCTGTTGGCATATATTTCGAAACAATTGAGTAACAAAGTAAAGTTGTTTCCATATCATACATATAATGTCAGGTTTTATATTCAATCTAGAGGCTTCCTGAGACCAGAACAGAGGGATTGAACCCCGGATCTGCACCACAGAACTGATTTGCATTGGGTGTCCATCACGAGCATCTGTAAAGACTATCTGCTCTGTCTCAACATCATTAGCTACTCTACCCTTTTCATTCACTCCGCGTTTCAAATATCTGCACCACAAGTGCATAGATGTGAAATAGAATGCAATTTTAATCTAAACACAGACTTGAGAAAAGGCTAATACAAACCTGGTCCCAGCATAATGCCGTGAGCGCCTAGCAATGATAGTCAAGTCGAATTCATTGTCAGATATAGAAAGTTTGACCTACACACCATAACATAAAATGAACACTTGGCAAAAAGATCACATCAAATGTTTTCTGAGAACACATAATACTAGCACTCACTATTAAAGTAAATCTAGAAACCAATAATACAGTAACCATTAAAAGTTACCCAGCAATAAGATGTTAGAAATAATTCCTATAGTGAGTTTAATCAAACCTTGTTTGTGGAGTTGAAGAATGAATTTCCCAATATATGAAAACTGAAAAACTAACAACTTATGGCTTAATGGCTGCAGCATTAACTCTAATAAATAAAATGCTAGCAAATAAGATTAGTTTCACTTTATAGAAAGGTACAGTAATCATTATTGATCAAGTGGAAATTAATAAATACAAGCAAGAGAAAATTGTTTCCAACAAGTTTCAGATACTCAAAAGCATATATCAAAGATTAACCTCATTGTAGACATAGAAAACAAAAAATAAGAAAAAACTAAAGGAATTCATACAAGCCACTAGCATTACTATCAGCTACTGTAGTTATCTTCCTTCACAACTCAAACATATTTATTAGCCTATAAAGCAAACTTCATATGTACCTGTTTAAAAAAACCATACACTAAGGCTACAGTCCAGGAAGTATTCTGGAGATTATTCCTGATTCCACGAGTTAAGAACTCATTCCAAACAAAAAGGGTTTCATAAAGTGATTGTCCTGTAGTATTATGATCAGATAAGTTCCGTTGAAGACTAAGCATGACATTGTAGGAGTAGCTGAAAAAGAAGTCCTTTGTAAGATCCACACTGCATAGAAGCTTCTTGTATCTAAGTCACCACAGAAGAAAGAGCAAAGTCCATTAATAAGATGGTTTATGATATAAAGAAATAAGTGAAACAAATTGACATAAAAAAACTACTTGTGAAGACAATAGCTCTAACCAAACGTATTAAAAAAAAATAAAAGAAAGTGATCTCCCAATTGAACTTGAAACCCTGGCAATACCTTGTCTCAATCAAAAAGTTACATTTACATCATAACAGCAATGAAGATTGCGCCTGTACATTTGCAGGAAATGAACTGACAATAAATGAAGAACAAGAAAACAACAAAGTAGGTATCTACTATACATATTACATGCTCCAAAATCTGGCAGAAGCATTATTGATTCTAGTTAATAACTAAGACAATTAAAGAGTACCACAGAAAGATGAGAAGGTTGATCTGAAGAAGCCCAAATTGTGGATACACACTGAAGAGAGACAATCAACAAATACAGTACAAAGAAAAAGTCTAAATGTATAATTTCAACATAAGTATGCTCTAACAGAATGTTTTCACTGCACAATATAATGAACTCAAATTAAAAAATTGTAATTCATAACATCTAAGTACAGCGGACAAGGTATAGCTCTCAATGCTACTGTCTACATGTCTCTTTAAATGTACCATGGACACATTACAATTACATGCAAAATTGACTAAAGACCTGTTCTCATCCTTAGAATAAGCCATTTTGGACCGCACAATAGCATGAGGAATTGGAACCATTTCGCTCTTTGTGATAGCATATATAGTGTGCCCACAGATTGTTCCGATCTTTCTTCGTTTTGTTATGAGCAGCATGTAATATGGCTCAAGAAATTTGATAAATCCTAAATCAAAAGAAAAAACTGGATTTATACTGATGAAAAATGTGGGGAATAAGACTACGGATATTAATAACAATTTAGATCTTATACAGAAGATAGAAAAATACCAATGATTCCATAGCAAGTTGTTACAAATTTAAGCCCCCCTGTTGACTTGTTTCCTTCATGTATCCGCCTCAGAAGGTCACAACACTCAATTTCTGAGTATAATGTTGAATCTTCAAAGATATTCAATTCAGATGGCTCCAATCTGTCAATCTTTAAAACCCTCCAAAATGTTCTGTGTTTGTCTCTTCCAATCATGTAAAATTTCTAGGAGTAGAAAAATAGTAAGACCACAGCAAAAAAGTGAAAAAAATTCAGGGTGTAGCTATATTATGTGCACAGAAAAAAGTCAAAAGATAATATTCATAAAGGAAAAGTACATCTCAACTCACAATTTTGGTAACACAAAAAAAAAAATCAATTAAATTTAATCACACTTATTTCCAAAGCAATTGGGAGAAGTCTTAACTTCTAACAGGGTGACACCAGGTCCAACTCAAAAACCACTTATCAGAAATAAGAGCCTCTTCCCATAATAATCATTTATTGCACACTGCACTCTTGTGTTAAGGGCTCATGGTGCCATTGTGCAGTGGAATAAAATGTTTTAAACACAAACTTAAATGTCAAATGAGAAATAGTTTTACTTAGTTTCAGATTTTGAAGGTGGGTTTTAAGCATTATGCAGTTTCCAATATTGTGCCGATGCCCACGTAGTGCATGCAAGGTAACAAACAAGGGCACACATTGCTCATGCAATACCAAGGTATATGAATGAGCAAGGTAATATGTGTGTTATAGTTTTATTTCTCCAACCAGAAACTGAGGGCAATATTAGTAACTGTGCTTTCTATAAACCCTAACGACTTTGGAAAGCAGTATTCTCTCATAATTTACAATTTTTTTTGTCTGAACAATCATTACTGCATCTCGCTAATATCTGACAGTCTAAATAAATATATTCAAAGTAGAAAAGAAAACAACTACACTAATTCTACCAGATCAAAAAGTTAGGTAAATTTGAAGTAAGAAGCTACAATTGCTTGTCCAGCAATCAACATCATTATATTGCCATTTCCGAACAAAAGGAAGCTTAATAGTAAGAGAGAATATTGTTGATGTTGTCCCTAAACATTGAACAAGAGATAGGAAACACAAAGATGTGAAAGTGAGAAACAAATGAAGGTGGCGCAACTGTGAGAAAATCAAGTGATCAATGAGGAACAAAAAGCAAGTGGTAACTTTATCATTTTTTTTCTTTTAGGTCTCATTTCCTAAATAAAACAATTTAATGCAATCAAATGGTTCCTATTTTTACCTTTGCCCCCCTTTCATCATAGTTTCTGAATATTCACAAATCACAATGCTTCTCAATTTTTCCAGGTTGAGCAGAATAAGACAAGAATGTACAAGCAGTGGCTTAAGACAGAAAACACGAACAAGTGAAAGTGAGAGACAAATGAAGGTGACACATCTATGAGAAGATTAACATGGAGTGAAATTTAAGGAATAACCACATTTTTTTTCCTTTTAGGTCTCATTTCCTGAATATGAATGTAACAGTTTAATTAAATCATTTTGATTCCATTTTTGACCTTTGCCCCATTTTCATCAAAATATGTGGATATATTTACAACGCTACTGCTGGATGGAGGGGAGTAAGACACGAATGGACAGGCAGTGGCTTGAGACAGAAAACATAAACTAGTGAAAGTGAGAAACAAATAAGAGTTACAAATCTACTAAAAGATTAACATAAGTGAAATTTAAGGAATAACTTTAACACAGTTTTTTTCCTTTAAGGTCTCATTTCCTGAATAGGAATGTAACAGTTGAATTAAATGATTTTGGTTTCTTTTTTTACCTTTGCCCCTTTTTCATCAAAATTTCCGTATATATTCACAACGCTACTGCTGTATTGAGGAGAGTAAGACAGGAATGGACAAGCAGTGGCTTGAGACACAAAACAAAAACATGTGAAAGTGAGAAACGAATGAAGATGACACACCTATGAAAAGATTAACATGGAGTGAAATTTAAGGAATAACTTTATCACATTTTTCCATTCACGTCTCATTTCCTGAATAAGAATGTAACAATTTAATTCAATCATTAAGGTTCCATTTTTTACTTTCGCCACTTTTTCATCAAAATTTCTGTATATATTTCATATGGCTACACAGTGCTGGATAGAGGGCAGTAAGACACAAAAGGACAAGCAGTGGCCCTCGCATCCTTCTGATAACAAATGTTAGCAATTCAGAAAAAGCTGAAGCCAAACTAGACCAGATGCATGGAATTGATGGGAAAAAAAAAACTAGTTTCCCTTTTATAAAAGATTAGAAGTATGAATGCCTGCATAAACACTAAATCAGTAGATATCACAAGCAGCTTTCACAGTAAGATCCAACGAATATAGTCCCAATAAACTCAAAGTGGACAACAAAGCCTAGATGTTCAATCATCCGTTGCACAGAAATGAACAAAAGGCAGTGTAAACATAGTCAACAAATATAATTTGAAAAAACAGTGGCGGTATAGAAGTCCACAAACCGTTTTTCTGTAAAATCATTTAATCTGGCATTTAATATTTATCCTCACAAGAATCATGATTGAAACAAATGACAGTTACAAATAAATTACAATGATTCAAGCCAGGAACAACTCATCAACGTATTCTTGTGAAATGAAATCCATGAGAATCCAGACAAGACAACAACTAAGCAAACCACTTTCACAAAGATGTGTCTAAATACCAATTGAAAAACTCCCCACAGAAAAAAAAAAAAAAAAACAAAACAAAACAAAACAAAAAAACTTTTACACATGACTAGATTCCTTTTTCCAATGAAAAAACCATCATGATTCATGACGAGTATATGCAAATGAACATGAATTTGAGAAGGAAAACAAAGTTAGAAATGGAGAAAATCAAATCAAATCAAACCAAACTAAACAAAACAACATCTTAAAACAATAAACAAAGAGAAATATATCAGTGACACAACTCATATCAATCTGGACCATGTTCAGAAAATACTGTATTTGTAATGCAAACATGACACATCATTGATGAGTGAAAAAAAAGGTTATATATATTTACCGAGCGAGTCTCATAGAGCCTGAACTTCTGCATATAACAAGACTTAAGGTCAGCTCCATCTGCAACAACAACACTGTTCTGCAGCTTCTCCTTTTTTGAATTTGAATCCATCTTCACAATTCAGATCCCGAGCCTCAGAAAGCTCGGGTTTTCCAACGAGATCACCAGCTGCAAAGAGCTTCTGTTTCGCTCTTCAAAACACACACACACAAAAACAAGTACAACACCACCCCCCCCCCCCCCCCCCCCCCCCCCCCCCAAAAAAATAAATAAATAAATAAATAAAACTTTACATCAAACACAAGCTCCGGAATACACACACCCCACAAGAAGTACAATTCAAAGCTGAAAACTTTACATCAATAGTACACATAAAATTCTCTTTACAAACACAATGACACCAAGAAAATTAACAAAAGACAAAAAAAAATGAAGAAAAAAAAGATGTGAATTGAATCTGAATCAGAAACTAGGAGAAAAGGAAAAAAAAACAGCTTTTTGATGAATCAAGAGAGTGAATGGTTTTGGGGAAATGAGAAGCAGAAGAAGCAGCTTTTGGGTGTCAGAGATGAAAAGGAAGTGAAAATGAGATTGTCAGGGAAGGAAGCAGAGAAGAGAAGAAGGCCACTGCATCCACACAAAAAAATAAAAAACAAAAATAAAAGAAAATAAATAAAAATGAATGAAATTTATAATGAGAAATGCAAAGTAGAAAAACAGTTTTAAAAGACAGAAATTTGGAGTTTTCTTTCATTTGCGTGTACCCATTTTCTCTCTCTACCTGGTTCCAAAATAATTTGTCAGCGTGTAACTGCCTGTGTGAAATGTGTGATGTCTTTCTCAGTTTCTTTTCTTTTTCTTTATTATTTCCTTGAAGCTTCATTCCATTTTTACACCATGACCACATTAAAATTTGAATCATCTTGATTTGGATTTATTAATTGTGCAACAACTATTTTCTTTTATTTCAATTATAATTTACCATAACGTTTAGTAATGCATGTGATTTAACTGAAATAGAAAAATATAAATTCAAAAATATTTTTAAAATAGCATTTAATTTATAAAATATTATTTTATTGTTAGTAAAAAAAAAGTTCAGTTAACTGAAATAATTATGTTCTGTTTGAGTTTTTTCATAAATATTTATAAGAGAATAAAATAAAATAAAATAAATCTTTCCAAAAATTAAAGTTAGCTTATTTACAGGTTAAAAATAAGTTTTTGGACAAAATAATATAAGAGTTTTTATAACTATGAGCTTAGTATATGAGGAAAAAAATATTTCATTTTATTTCTCTTCCTATAATGTTTATGAGAAAATTTATTCAACAAAACCTTAACAATGATCAATCTTGTTGAAAATCAAATTATCATTCTAAAAAACGTCACTTATTAAAAGTTTAAATTTTAGAATTATTATTTGAAGAAGAATTTATTTAATCATCATCTTGATATAAAAGTTGGTCAAGCAATTATTAGTTTTAATCATAAGCAAGGCTGAACCAAAGGTAAAACAATTAAGCTCAAACTTTAGCCCATTAATAAAATAATTATCTGTGTTTATAAAAAACAAAATAAATATTTGTTCTTAGTTTGCATAATACAAAAAAGTCAAATATTAATAGGTGATTTTAGGACATTGATTAAGAAACTAAAATACATATAAAAAAATTATTTTTATTGAAATGTGTAAAATTGTATTG
>PYAF01001402.1:391732-406637 GCA_007407185.1 Glycine tomentella | reverse complement strand
TAAATTCAAGTTAAAAATTGTAATAAAAATCTATTAGATTTTTAAAAATAAAACATGTTTAAGCCATTAGGTTATGATATTCACTAATAAGTGATGTATAATCATTGGTGTAATATAAATTTTATATAAAACTTAATTTGTAAATAAAACTGTTAATGATTTGTTGTTAGTTTCGTGTGCTATTTTAAGTTGATTTTGTTTATTAGTTTATTTTTTTAATTTACAATAATTTTAATAATTATAATGTAATCATGTTTGAAAATTTTAATCATATTTAATTTTGAACGTAAAAATAATAAAAAAAACCTATGTGCGGCGAATGTTTCAGTACCTATGTTAAAAGAATTTACTCAGATCAAATTAATTGAATCAGCTATTTGGCTTCTTTATTGTTGTCTTGTACTGTACATTTAGAAAAGTAGGTAAAATTTTCTTCATAGACTTCGTAAGTATAATTGTATGAGATCTTGTTCACGTTGCTCTCATTGGTTCTTTGGCTTCTTCAGCTTCAGGTGACATTGTCCACGTTTGACATGACCCAAAATCAACATATACGCTGCAGCATAGAGCTAATCAATAGAGAGAGAGAGTGGCAATAATTGAGAACGTGGAAAGACAAACGCAAAGGGAGGGCCGTAACATGTCAAAACAAAGCTTTTCATTGATTCTTTTTTAATTATACAATAATAATAATTGATGGGTGTATGATATATTCTTGAATTTTAGATGAGAGTTGAGAGTTGAGAGTTGAGAGTTGAGAGTGAAGAGAAATATATAAATTATCAATTCAATTATTACGCGGCACTACTATTCAATAGAAACAAAAAAAGGATTCAAGCTCATTCAGCACCACTTACATACTTTTCCACTATTACCTATAATATTCCTTTCTTTATGCATGCAACTCTATGAATTAATGAAATTATATTATATATCATTTTAGCCACCGTAAAGTGAAATTCATGTCTTTTTTTTTAAAAAAAATATGTATATATATATATATATATTTCCAACAATACTTACAAAATACTTAAGGCATTCTCTGTCTAACTCAGATGATTGAACACTTGTCAAAAAAAGCAAATGCTAAAATATCGAAAAACAAGCCGAAAAACAATAAACACATTTGCTAATACAAGTATGTCCAATGAGCATATCTAATAATTATAAATTAATTCTATCAATTAAATCTGACAAAACAAAAGAATGGTGGTCAAACAAAATACAATTTCTATAACTCCACGTGCAGAAGACAGTAGTAACTAGAGCAAGACATCTGAATTTTCCCTTCATACCCGAAGTAGCCCTACAGTGCACCAAGCTATTCAGCGTACCATGAAGAGATATGTTCTTCTTAGGAAACGAAGCTCAATCTCTGATATTCGCCCACACCCTCATTATAACTCTACATTTAAAGAAGAAATGATCATTCATTTCAGCCTCTTGATTACAAAAACAGCAAACAGTCCCTTTATTCAGAAAGAGGGCACGATCAAGAGTAAGCAACTTGTGCTTGGCTGCCAACCAAAGCGTGAAGGACTCCTTAGGAGGATTAGCCGAATTCTACACCACTTTGGCCCAGGCTTTTTTATGAGAGGATTCTCTGAAAAAATCATAAGCACATCCAGCATTGAACTTCCCCTGCATCATCCAAGAATCCAGCTTCAAACTCGCCTGAAGAATATTCCCCTCCTTCAAAACCAACAAGTCCTTAATGCAGAACAACCTTTTAACTAAAGCTGAATCTGATTTGGAACATGAATAACTCCAAGCCGAACCACCTTTAAGATAAAAATGGTGAATTCATCTCACCCACAAAGTCTACTTATTGGCTGTTATATCTCCAAAGACTCTGGAAAGTAAGGCACAATTCTAGTCCTTCAACAAGTGCAAGCCGAGCCCCCTTCCTGTTTGGGAGTACAAACTGATTTCCAAGCTACAAGAGCCTTTTTCCTACCAAGCTCCCTTTTTCCCCAAAGGAAGTTCTTGCAAAAAGCTTCGATTCTATCAATTACAGCCACCGAAAGAGGAAATAAGCCCAACCAGAAGTTCACCAATCCCTCAATAACCCCTCTAATCAACTCCAACCGACTAGCATACGACAAAGACTTTCTATGCCAATTCTGAACATAACCAGCAATCCTGTTAAGAAGAGGAGAGTAATGGCAGATATTAAGTCTAGAGGCCATCAGCGGAATTCCCAAATACCGAACAGGGAAAGTACCCTGCTGAAACCCTGTAAGGCCATACAGATCAGCTAGAGTGACACTATCCACTCCCGAAACAAAGATGGCAGACTTCTCACGACTAATGGACAGGCCGGAGATCTTACAAAAATTGGTCAGCTTAGCAAAAATGGAAGCAACTAAAGGGTAATTACCCCTAGCAAACAAAACTAGGTCATCAACAAAAGCAAGGTGCGTAATATTGAGAGCAACACAACTGGGATGGTAGCTAAACAGCATGTGGTCTTTCAGCACATTGAGATCTCTAGATAGAAACTCAAGGCATATTACAAAGAGGTAGGGGGATAGGGGATCCCCTTGCTTCAGACCCCTCCTACAATTAAAATGACCATAGATGCGCCCATTAATGGAAATGCTGAAGGAGGTTGTAGAAATACACTCCATTATCCAGCCAGAGAAAACTGAAGGGAACCCCAACATATCCAACATCCACTTAAGGAACTCCCACGATATGAAGTCATAGGCTTTATGTAAATCCACATTCAACACACACCTCGGGGAATTCCTCTTTCTAGCATACTTTCTAATCAGCTCCTAAACCAAGAAGATATTGTCTGCCATACTTCTATTATTACCAATATGGATGGCAGCCAGTCAAAGCCGTCGCTGCATTTCCCCTCCTTAGCATCTTATCTCAATTCCCAAATAGCCAAAACCCTATATACTTATCAAGTATACCAACAAATTGGTACTTTGGTTTTTAAGGAATTTGCCACATGAGGACGGAACCAAGGCAATAATTGTTTCTTCCTTTTCTTTTTTAAATATTCATTGTAATTGTTTTTCCTAATTTTATGATGTAGATTAGGGAGAACCTTGCAAATCACAGTCTTATTGTATGCATTGAAAAAATTCCTTTGTCTTTGTTTTAGACCAAGTCCTAAACAAACCCAGCTTAGCTAGTTGGTTAAATAAACTATATGAGTTATTATAAATTCTTTAATACTAATCTTCAATTTTTACAAATAATAAAAATATATACCCAACTTAATGGACTTGATCAATATATATTTTTTTAGCAACATGCACAAAATTGTAGAAGACTTCAAAATTTGGCTTATTATTAGTCTACACCCATATCTTATCTCAAATTGTTTGATAAATTTGTTTAAACTTATCTTACAAAGAAGAGTATAATAACATCATTCATGAAGTAATATTTTCCTAGATGTCTTTCTTGTTAGATTAGACATGTATTAATTGTCGCATCAAATTTTCACAAAGATCATTGGACAATCTCCAATCGCCAATCTTAACCAAAATAATTGACATCTAATAATTTCTATTACGCCATATCAAGGTATGATTGTAATTAGCTAGCAATGCTAAAGTTAATAATTACCACATACTTAAGGTGAATCACCTTTACTTGTAATTCTCACACAAGTATGATATAATGCTCCATTTGCACTCAATAAGATAGACAAATTGGATGCCACATATTTTCATGAGGTTTATGTTAATATTCGGTCACCAATATTGCTGGTTTTCTGCCATTAATTACATGTATACGGGTTTTGGACCCCCTTTGCACCCACATATATATAATTTATACTAATTTTGTGATTAAAAAATATAATATGTTACGAGTGTTTCTTCCCCTTCCTTTTTAGCACCTTTATGTTATTACTTCTACACTACTATTATAAGAGCTTATTTAGAATTCAGTTTAGCATGAGTTCAATAAGAATAATCTTTTTTCTCTTTATTTTGTACATGAATAATATCCCAAATACTTATCTATATGGTATCAGAGCTTTCAAGCTTTGTTGTGCATTTATGGCAATAAACTCGTGTTGTGCATTTTGGAAGTCCAAGTTAATTCTACTTTTTTTCAGGAAAAATAAATTCTACATTACTTCTATCTCTCAATCGTATATTTTAAACTGTTCTCGGGTTAAATAATTAAATATGTATCAAATCAAGTAGTAGCAAGAAATTAATTAAAAATATTATGCAAAGTGAGATACAATATACAGTATAACAGTATAATAGTAGCTTACAAAATTTAGATATAATAATGACCCATCTTTATTACTATTAGTTAGGATCGAGCATCATTGTTGTATCTCATTATAACAATTTTTAATATTATAAAGAAGATGCGACATGTTAAATATTTAAACAATTAAAGAATAAAAACTTTGTTTTTTTCTTATTGCGGGAGTACCTTACACGTGTCTTTTTTCTTAGTACTAATTTCTCTCAATTTATAGTTAAACGAGATTCTATATTCATTTATTGTTGCGTGTATTAAATTTTATTTAAAGTTTATGCTTTTTTTCATCAAATTCAAGATCATTAATCACATTAAAATAGTCCCTTCAATATACGTGTGGTTCTTATTATTTGATCTATACTTGGTAGTGATTTTTTTTTTTGAGGATAGGTATAGCTAGAGAGATAAACAGGGGAAAGCGACTTGTGTAAAATTATTGGAGAGACATAAATAACCAGCAAGTTATGTAAAGTTTGTTGTTCGTGTTCTTCAAACGGTTGCTTTTACTCATCCCATTGTGGAGGGTTTCTTGTGATGCTTACAAGTTATAACCACAACGCTTCCGGGGCCAAACTATTAATTTATTTGGTGTTTTGATGAGTATCATTCATATTTTAAGTAAGTACAAAATATTTGATGAATACAAGTTGTACATATTACATTTACTTGAAACATAAATATAATAAAATTTATATTTTAAGTATTTGATTAGATATTAATACTGCATGCCTACACATACCTACTATATCATAAATAGCACGTAGTAACTATTTTAAAGAACTCCAGATTACCAAGTTACCATGATGACACCATAAGAAAAAAAAAAAAACTTACTATGATGACATGACATGGTGATAAAATTTCACCATGACTATTCATGCATTTTTTTTAAAAATCCTTTAGATGTCAATGTTTTCTTTAGAAAATGTTTATTTTATTTATTTTCTGATAATTATTTAGAACAAAAATGTTTAATAAATAAATTTATAAATAATTTAATTAATAAATAATTTTATATAATTAAGTAAAAATAAACTCTCTAGTTTAGACGACAACGTTTTGCAGCAGGTGAGCAACACTAAGAAAACCCTTGTCAGATTGTGAAGTAGAGAGGGAGAGCAGAGCACACAAGAATTTGTTGCTGCTTCTGATATCTGTTGTGCGCATGGTGTTTGTTTCTGCCAGTGATGATAACAATTGAATATGTAGACTTTTTTTTGATGAGTAATTGAATGTGTAGACTTGAACTCAGGTTAATGTTTGTTAAGGTTGTTCGAGAACTACAATGAAGATTAATTTCTGAATGCCAAGTTATTTTGGATGATCACCCTTTATATTAGGAATTATAAGATTGGTTTGATGGTAAAAGAAGGAGAGGGTGTGAAAGGTGGAAGGTTCCATTATTTTCTTTGACAAAAAAACTAATAATTAGCAACTAATATTTACAATAACAATAACATTTGTGGATAAAAAAATTAACAACTAACATTTTGAAATTTTAAGTTTCATTCATTCACATCATGTTTCTCTGGTACGCTAATTTGATGTGAGTTGTAGATGTTTGGTATTGTGTGCAGACACATATTTTCAATATGTCATGTGGTGGTTTATTGTGCAGTGACAGTTTGGGATGGAAAAATGTAATGTGGTTTTGGTTGGTCTGATATGACATGCAATGGGGTGAGGTGCTCTTTAATTTGTATTGCCATTAGTATATGTAAATTTAAGTTCATCTATAGGGGGTTAGACTTTATTCAAGGGGATTTTCAGGGTGGGCAGGTGACAACTGACGCTCCATGTATGGTCTATTTATTAGCTTGCTTGACATATCTCGTGTAGGGTTTTAGCTTCTTTATAAATAAAATTTTATTTAGCTTATATTGATAAAAATAAAATTAAAAAAATTCACATCATGTTTCTCTGAACCCTTTTTTCTCCCCCTTTTTTAGGTTCATATGGCTTTGCGAGGGGTTTGGCAACTTCACAAGCTGATTGTTATCTTTTGCGAATGGGGTGGAAGTAGCAGAGGTATAAGGTACAAATACAACTTCATTATATCTTCAATTTAATGTATCTTATGCTCATATTCATATTTATGTTCTTGGTAACAATAAAGTTTGTTTTAGGTAGCTGGGGATTTTTTTTTTCTGGATTCCTGCCTATATTTATTTATTTGTAACATTCTAGTTAATCTCTGAGGATATGTTTTTTGAAGGGATGGAGTAGAATAGTTCATAAATGATTTGGTCATCATGATTCATATATGATGATATGTAATTTGATGACTGGATACTTGAAATTCCTTCCAGGACTTGACAACTGAGATTTGATTACAGTCTTACATAATTATACATCTAATAAATTATAATAACAAGGTTCAAATTAGACTTGTGTAATGGTGTTCTTTAAAATAGATGTTTTGTCTTTGTTTTTTGATTTTGCTTACCAGTAAAATTTAAGTCTTTGGGTTCCTTGCCTTCACTTTGCTTGTTTCCGAGTCTAGAATCCTAGATAATAACTTAATAACTGAATTTTATATTGAGCATCATCATTCTCCGCAGACTGGGAAAATTTTATGAATTACGTTTTTAAAATTTTCCTTTCTTGTTTGGTGCTTTACAAATATCCCTGTCTTACTATTTTTTGTTTTGCCTTATTGGCTGTAACTACTGACACTTCATGCCAATCATAGCCTTTCAACAATTAAGTTAGAAAAAGTTTTAAATCTACTCTACTTGTTGATAGCCACATTTCTCCTTCTGCTTTTCTTTGCATTATACGCAGTATTAGTATTGAAGTCTAGGAATTAGAATTTTATGAACAAGCATCTTTTTCACGTTTTATTCCTGCTTTGAATAGCATATTCTTAATTGTTTTAAATATTTGATAGGGCATTAATGAAGTCACATTTGCCAATGTTTAAGAAGAATCCTCAATTAGAGGTGGTTACTTAGCTCATTCGTGGTCAGCATTCTCATCTGAAGGGTTTTTACAGTAAGATTGTTGTGCTCACTTGTAACTTTGTGACTAACTTTTTTTTCCTTAGTTGTTGTTATTGATGATTCTCCCATGCAATGTTGTATGGGATTGAATATTGGCCTGTATAAAGCCAATAAGAAAATTAAGCTCAATGTTGCAAATATGAGAATGGATGAGTATATACAAGACAAGAAGATGGCATGTTGAATGCTTTAAAGAAAAAGTTGGAGTAACACCTATCGTGAAAAAGATGTTAGAATGTTTACTTGGGTAGTTTGAGCATATGTGAAAAAAGACCTCAAGAAACTCCCATTAAGGAAAGTAGATTAGATAAAGCTAATTCAATAGTTAGAGGTTTGGGAAATCTAATAAAATACTATCGGGTAACATTTAGAAGGATTACTTAAATGGTTTGTCATTAGCTATGATTTAGGATAGGACTTAATGGTGTTGTTTCATCCATATAGCTAACCTTCACACCTAGTGGGAAAATGCTTTTGTTAGTTCGATTGATGATTCTTCTATGAAATGCAGAGAACAAAAACCAGCGAGTAATATGCATGAAGAATATAGATCCGGAAGACATACTATGCTAAGGAATGCATTGGGAAGGAAGGTAGTAAAATTTAGGACCGCCATGTAACCAAACACCCTAGTGTGCCAGGTACTTGGACAACTGCAGTGAAATACTAAGATGGAAGAAACAAGTGTATATATGAGAAAGTTCCCCTTGGTGTAATTCAAAAGATTTTTCTTCTACGGTGATTTGATCAATTTGTGAACTATTGAGTGTAAGTGCTCATCTTGTCTGATAATGGCATAATTTCAAGTCATAGTTGTTTGCTTAAACACTTTATGTAATTTTTCAGCATATCCATCATTTGTTGCTCTAGTGATTTACAATCTCATAAACTAATTATCCCAGAAGCTTAAAGCTATCATCAAAACACGTTAATGATTTTGTTTTAGATATCTAACGAGAAACTAAGTGAAACAATAGTAGTTTTCTCCAAAACTAATTAATTAGTCAGCATCAGTCATAGTCCTTTGCCTTCTACTTCACCTAGTTTCTGTTTCAGTGACTTTAACCTTGAAATAACTCAGTAGCGTTGAAAGATTAATATGAAAAGCAAGAAGGGCATTAGTGCTATGGATTAACATGCAGCTTGCTATTGAGCTCAGCCCATTTATCCCTTCTCATACTTATTTTGGATGGATAATAAAGTGTGAAATTTTAACCCTTTTTTATAGTCATAGGGCTGCATTTATAGCTACTTGTTATGAGGCATTTCTCTTTTTCCAGTATATTAAAAAATAAATCAAAGTAAAAAATGACTTTATATTTCTGAAAAAGCTTGATGGATAGAACGATACTACATACAAGGGTGAGATGTAATATATTAGCATCTTAAGATAAGGGGTAGGTTCAGCTCTCTCTCTTGCTACTTGGCTTTATGTTGACAGTGTTCAACTTTCATATAGTTCTCTAAGATTATAAGGCCCTGCAACCTTGTGATCTCCATTCCACATCACCACATCAATTTGATGATAGGCTTTTCCCGTTGGATGAGCAGCATCAAAAATCAAGTATTCTTCAACATTCTCACACAATTTATATTCTTTCACTGTCCTCTGCCCTCTGCCCTCCACAGCTTTGAAATCCTCTGTAAGGAGTAAGGACGCCCACCCCAACATCCTATATTGCCTTCCTTTAATCCACTTAACTATAATCCATTTAACAAACTCATTGTTAAAGTTCCAATTACAAAATAAAAGTTGCGTTGTACTTCAAACTTGCAACTGATTCGAAATTTATTATTACTTGAGGATTCATCCCGTTCAATTAATGATTTATTGGTTCGAACAATGCTCAATTCAAGCAGTATCTCGATTGGTTGATGACAAATTCGATTTTTAAAACATGAGTATGAGAAAATTTTGTTATTTAATTAAGGTTTTAACTAATATTTTTTATAAAAGATTTTTAAAGATAAAAATGTTTTTTTTTTGTGTGTAAATCTATAGTTAAATAAAAATAAATAAGTCTTATATATTATGATATCGTTTTGTTATTCAATTATAAGATTTCTATAAAAAAATTATTTTATAAAATATATTCTAAAATAAAAATTTGAATATATATATGTATATATTTATATATAAATTAAACTTTAGAAAAAAAATATATTAATGTATCATTTCAAGCTATTATCCTCTCTACATAAGCAGTGTAAACTTCCAAAAAAAAGTAGAGTAGACTTAAGAAGAAATAGTAATGCAACATTTAATGTTATTAACTTAATATTTATACAAATATGTAAATAGTTTTTTATTATGTTAGTGGAGGCAATTTTTTTGGAAAAAGATAGATTAGAGGAATTGAATTTATTAAAAAAATAAGAAAAAATTTATTCATTTGAAGGGATTATTGGTAAGTAATATATTGATTTTTTTTGTTAGAATTGAAGAAAGTATTCAATAACTTACATTGTATGCAAAGTTGCACACATTAGAAAAAAAACATTTTATAAAAAGTAACACAATTTTATTATTTAATGAAGATTTTAAAAAAATTAGTTTATAAAACACCTTTTAGAAAGGAAAATTGAAATGTATATCTATATCTAAATATATCTCTCTCCATCTTTATATACTTGAAGAAACATCTTGTATGAGAGTGAGATGTTTATATCTAAATTGTATAATAAGATATTTTTCTCACATATGATATGTCTTGATAAATATATATATATATATATATATATATATATATCTTAATTTCTATTTGCAATTATTATTTTAATTAAATTATAAAGACTTTTTAAAATTAGGTAGATATTTAATTTTTATTTATTATTTTTATTAAATTTAAACAAATTAAAATTCATATTAATACAAACTTAAAATTATAAAAAGAGATTGTTATATGTTAATAAGTAATTTCATCAAACCATGTTTACTTAATCATTTTTATTTTATGCATTTAGTAATTAAATTAACCATTAAAGCAACAAATGTTAAATCTTTTATCGGATATTTTATATGTAACATCCCGGACGCTGACGAGGGCGGGGAGTGATCGTCGGTGCAGTGAGTCACAGACAAGGAGCGATTCCTAGCAGACTTTCAGCGAAAGAGGTACATGAATGAATCAAATACACACCCGAACGAGAGAGGGATCCATAGACCTGTGCAGGTATGAGACTGTATAGTTTATAATAACTTAAAAAGGATTTAATAGGTACTACCTATACTAACAAGGTGCATCTACTTTTCGATAGTACATAACATAAGAACTCTACAATTAAGCGTGCTTGACTTTGAGCAATTGCAAGTGACCGAACGTTACGTTATATATTAGATATATTATGTAAGTATTTTATGTAAAATAAATAAACAAGAACATTAAAATTTATATATATATATATATATTATATTGGATCAAAGATCACGAATGTATTTCAACTTGTTGGTCAAATACTAATTATACTCTCATGTTGTTACATAATCTAAGAAAATTTTACAAATAAAGAAATTGAACATAAATTCTCCTATTAAATAAATTATTTTTCACATATAAATACAACAATATCTTATATTATTGTACTAACCATATTTTTTTAATATATATATATATATATATATATATATATATCACCAAACAATATTTTTTTTACAGACACAATACATACCTATGAATTTATTTTGTTTTATTCTACTGGAGAAACTAAATTTAACTAACTAGATTTTATATGTGGAACAACTGCTTCTTCAGGTTGTAAGAGTCAATCACATCTCTGTTACCGCTCCACATTAGTTGGGCAAAATGTTCAGCAGCCCTCTCTGTTGGATGAGGAGAATCAAAAAACACATACTCGTCAACATTTTTGCATAGCTCATATTCTTCAATCCCCCTTTTCCCCCCGCAACTATAATCTTCTCTGTAGGGCCCACCTCCGCAACAAGCAACCCTCCCCTCTTTGAAGCATTACCAACAAAAGATAATAGAATGCAATCAATACATTGCAATAAACATGAAGTTTCCTTTATTTTTTAAACAAAACAGATTCATATAGACAGATATATAAAGTTTAAGGGCATGCATCTATACCATATTTTGAAGGGTACTTGATTAAATCCAGAAGTGCATCGTAGAAGTTAAAAACTGAGTATTTGAATAATTGAATCCCTTTAGTTGTTTTTCTAGCTTTCGAAGTGATTTGGGAAGAGCATTATTGTGTAGCCTTGCAAGTGCAGAACCTTGTTCTTTAAGACAACCATCTATTGTTGTTCCATTTACAAATGCCCTTAGAAACGAAGAGCAATTCAGAGGAGCCACATTTACAAACCCAAATTTTCTTCCACCTTCATTGTAAATTTACTTCATAAAAATATCATTTCTTAAAATTACTAAAAGATATGAGAAGCAAGAATAAATATGAGAAAGAAAATAGTTAGGGCAATTGCGAGGCCAAAGGTTCAAATTCAAATGTACTTTAATTGCTGTTGTACATGTAATGTTGCCAATGACAAAGTCTACAAAAATTCGTACGGAAGGACCACAGTACCATTGGATTTTGTATAGAAAGGGACTGCATAGTCATTGGTTCCGACGGAAATGATATAGACAGCTGAGGACAACAATTTTTTGGCTCTCTTCTCCTAGTTTCTGCCTCAATAGCTTGCCAACTTGGGCAAAGTACAGTGCTTGAGTTTTCAGGTCAATCACCTATAGGATACCAAATTAATTAAAGTATACACGAATACATAAGATACCAGTAATTGGAATGTCAATAATTAACTTAATTTCAAAATTATATATTTTTATATTGAATTGAATATTTGTGATAACTAATCAAGTATCACATTATCGATTCGATTAAGTAATAATGTGTCAGATTAAAATCAAACATAAATAAATTTAAGATTGTAAAATAAAAAAAAGTGAAGTTTACATATGTAGTAAAATCAAATTGCATATATTACAAGTATGGAAAAATATGTGAGCCTAGATTCTTTTAAAGGACGTACTTTTTCCAAAAATTGGGAAAAGGAAATGTACCAGTCCTGGACTAGTTTCAGCCATAGCTCCAGCTCCGGAAGATGCAAAATTCACCCCATAAATGTATTGATCATGGTATCCAGGATGCAAGTATGGTGGAATTAGTGGCAACTCTGCATACTCAGATGCAAGTATGGTGGAATTAGTGGCAACTCTGCATACTCAGCTGCAAACATACATGTACTCAGCAAAGTAAAATATAAAAAAATAACCTGAAAGCTTCGACTTTAGTGAAAAAATGATGATACCAATAAAATCAGGAATTAGACGTCCAACAGAATTTCGTCCACTGGGGTACTTAAAGATAGTATCTCCATAAGGGGGAAAGTTCGCTTGGAAAAATGTGGTGGTATTGATTCTGGAAACAATAATTGAGTCTCCAAATATGAGTAGAGTTTTGTGGTTTTGCAGCAGACATGTGTTCTTTTGGGAATGCGAGTGATGAATGTTGAGAATAAAAGATCTCAGGAAGACAACCAACATAACAAAGACCCTTAAAAAACTTGCCATGTTCCAAATTCCGTACTCTTCCCATGCATGCAAAGTTAGGTATTATGTTGCCAATCTTTATATAGAAGGCATTGGCCTATGGAGTGGGACTTTATTTGATTCAGATGTGGGTACCAAAAGCCACTTCTGGCATGAAAGTCAAGAAAATTAAGTTTTTGGTCAGGGCTGGCTCCCTAACTACATACCCCATTATCCAGACATACTTCATTATCCAGAAGTTTCTAGCTTTGCAAAAATATAAGGGAGAAATATTATACATAATCTTATCCTTATATATGCAAAAGAATATTTTTGAATTCGAACCATGATCATTAAGTTATTAAAACATAATCTAATTAATACAATTATGAATATTTCTTTTTATGAATTATGAATATATATATTTCCTTTATTCTTTAAGGTAGGAACAAGGTAATATTTTCCACTTTTGATTTAACATAATTTTCGATTTCAAAATCTCATTAACTAATTTATTGGGTCAAATAATACCTTATTCTCCTACTTATTTCTAAACTTTAACAAGAATACTATATAGACAAACAACTTTAGCATATATGGCTATAAATTATAATAAGGCTATTTATTTCTCTGTCTTCAAAAGTAGTGAAGCAACTCCTTCAGATTGTAAGGCTCACTGACATCTCCGTTTCCACTCCACATTAGCTTGGCAAAATGCTCAGCAGCAATCTCTGTGGGATGAAGAGAATCAAAGAACACATTATTGTTAACATTGTTACATAGCTCATATTCTTCAGTCCCCCTTTTTCCTCCGCAACTATAATCTCCTCTGTAGGGACCACCTCCACAACAAGCTGCATTCCCCTCTTCAAAACCTTATCCAAAAAAGAAGAAGAAATCAATGATCATTGCATTACAGCAAAGATGGTGCACTTGATTTTTTTCTTTCTTTTTAAAATTGTCATATATATACAGATTACGGGCATATATATACCATATTTTGAAGGGTACTTCATTAATTCAATAATTGCACCGTAGAAGTCGGTAATTGAGTATTTGAAACCCTTTAGCTGTTTCTCTAGCCCATGAAGCATTTTGGGAAAAGCATTATTATGTAACCTTGCAATGGCCGAAGCTGCTTCTTCTAGGCAGGCACTTAAGCTAGTACTATTTATGGCCATCCTTAGACGGGGAAAGCAATTCAAAGGACCAACATTTACAAACCCAAATTTCCTTCCTCCTTCATTGTAAATTTCCTACACAAAATATATCATTGTTATAATTTAAAATTACTAACAACTAGAGAAAAGAAGAAATTAAATTGAAAAGAAGTTATTGCAATTGTGAGAGGCTAAAAGGTTCATATCTTAGCATATACGTACTTTGATGACGGCTGTAATGTTACCAATCACATAATCTACAAATTTTTGTTGGGGGTATGGAAGAACCACACCACTTGTCGAGTTTGTAAGGAAAGGGGTGCCATAGTCATTGCCTCCTATGCTAAATATGTAGATAGATCTGGACAGCAACCTTTTGGCTTCCTCATCTCCTAATTTTTGCCTGAATTGCTTGCTTACTTCTGTGAAGTATTTTACCTGAGCTTTTAAGTCTATAACCTAAAAAATGAATAGGAAAAGGTTACACATATACACATTATACATTTACCAAAGTGGTAAAACATTTACAAATAATTAAATTTACAGTATTTATACAATATTTTTATTATTATTTTATTTCCATCTCTCTTCATTACTTCATCTTATCACATATTTCTTTCTCTAGCTTGTGTTTTTCATTTCTCTTTTAGTTGTACAAAATTTTATACAAATTTATTCATACAAATGTTTTTTCTTTTCAAATACACTGCTATATAAGAAAATAATATATAGTTTCAAGAACGAAATAGCATAAAAAATATGTTTTTGTTTACATAATCATATATACAGGGTTTTTTTTATCTCAACTACAAAATATAGTGTATAGTCATGATAGCATAGATATATCTAGGACACGTGCATGTTTCTCTTGTTCAGGTTTTTAAATTTTTTTTTTTATAAAAAAACTCAGATTATCCACTTTTTAATTTTTAATTTCAACTTTTTTTTTCTTTTTAAATCTCATCTTTTTTTAATTGTAATATGGAAATAA